>CBVK0100097869.1:0-30561 GCA_900067695.1 Picea abies
CTGCTGAACCGCTCTTCCGATCTCACCTACACCTACTTTCAGAAATTGGATTACAAAAATATCCCTTTCAGGTGCAGGAGATGCCATCAATATGGACATCTGATTAAAAGTTGTAAGCTTCCAGTCAGAACCAGAGGTACAGTATATAATTCGAACAAAGGGTGTTCACAAAACTTATCTCCTGTTGTGCCTTCCTCCGCCGACTCTCAGAAGGAACAAGGATGTCAAACGGATTTTCTACCGGAACCCTCGACTTTGGAGCACATCGACCATTGTTCAGGACTTGCTTCTTTTACAAGACCAAAAGCTCAGAGACCTGCCAAGGATGGATCGTCTATACTTGCTTCTGCGAGTACCTCCTCTTACTTTGTTGCCCCCATTACTATTTTAATTAACAATTTAACTATAAGTGGCAATGAGTGGTTGGGGACTCTTCCCTTCTTGCCCCTCCCTTCCCTCTCCCCCATCCTCTCCCTCTTCCTTGTCTCCATTGCTCTCCATCCGCTCTTCGACCCCTCTGGTTTCCACCACGCCCGATCCTCCTTTTGTTCCTCCCTCTACCTCTGCCGAAGAGGACTCCTCATCCTCCTCTTCTGCCACCTCTATTGGGTGCTATTTCTTAAGGTCTTTGAGTAAAGAACCTACGGGGGGTTTAGCCATGGATCAGCCTACTACGGAGAAAAGTGGACGGGGGAGGAAATCTTACTTATCAAAGGCACATAAGAAAGCCAAGATAGAACTCCTGGCTGGGAAATAAATCTCTATTGAACGGGTGCTTAGAGCAAGGCGAGCCCTGGGAAAGGAGCCTTGATGAAATGTTGTTCTTTTAACTGTAAGGGTTTGGCTAGCCCCCTCAAAAGACCAGCCCTTAAAAGGGTGATTGATTTTGAACACCCTGATATTCTTCTCCTACAAGAAACTTTGGGAGAAGGAGAAGAAGTAAGTTCCAGACTTTCTTCATTACTCCCAGGATGGAAGTTTGAAACTCTTGACTCTTTTGGAAGATCTGGAGGACTAGCTATTGGGTGGAACACCCGCTCTATAAAATTCATCAACTCCTGGGGTTTTGAATCAGGAATCGGTATAACAGTCCTCTCAACAAAATTGGAAGACCCACTCAACATTGTCAACATCTACGACCCCTGTCAAAACAGAGGCCCCTATTGGGGCAAAACCTTCTCAAAATATTTCTTAAAAGATCAACAAGTTATTTTTGGAGGGGATTTAAACTTCTCTTTGGGTTTTTCTGAAGTTTGGGGTACACATGCAAGAGCAGATCCTTTGACTAGTTTTTTTACACAAAAGTTGGTTGAGTGCAACTTATTGGACCTTGAGCTTGTAAAACTCAAACCAACATGGGGGAATAACAGAGTTGGAGATGCCAGTGTAGCCAAAAGATTGGATCGTTTCATGATAAAGGGAATTCTACCGGAAACTCCTCTACAAATGAAGCAGTGGATCGGTTATGGAGGCATCTCATACCATTGTCCGATCTTTCTAGAAATAAGAAAAGGATCAATCAAGCCACCAAGCCCTTTCAAATTCAATAGGACATGGTTAACCGATGACTTTTTCACCAAACTGGTTCGAGAAAATTGGTCACCCTTTACCCCATAAAGCAATTGCACGGCTAGTGCACACTTTGTTGGAAACCTTCAAAGGATCTGTTAGCACTAGAAGTCACCCTCAGATTGCATAGAAGGTAAGCCCAGTACCCACCAGTTTATACAGTAAATGTAAATGAGTTTTAGGTGATCAAATGGAGAGGAATCAATGATAATAACGTTCTAGCTCATAAATTTGGACTAGCATGCATAAGCCATTGAGGTCTGGAATCAACTTCAATCAGTAAGTTGGAGTAAGGGTGAATAGAAGGAAGACTTTGGTGAGGAGAGTGTAAAGGTCTGTTGTGGACATCAGGTCTTCCAGCAGCCTAAGGAGTAAAAACTTAAATGCAAGATCCTCTTGAATTCAAATCTCAAAGAAACTTAAAGAAATTATAACAACACTATAATATAACATTCATCATAATACAGTCATAACAATCCATGTGAATCAGTCAAACATGAACTCTCTCAATATCATAGGCAAATAAGATGGAGTAAGAAATTTGACTTCTATTAATCAAGAAATCTCAAATCAAGTACATAACCAAATAACCAATGTTCTTCATCAAAACATTACAATAGCAGGGAGCCTAGCTCAACCATTCGACCATAACAAAATATCAAAACTGCCTATATATACTAAAAATGTTGCAACCACCAGGAATGTGATCGGACCCCTGCATTCAAAGTTTCCAGTCAGTGCCTACTCTGTCAAATTGTGCAGGCCTCCTCATGTCAGATGCGAGCCAGGCACAGTTATGTGCTTTACAGGAAAATGTGTCTATAAGGAAACTTCGGATTGACAGTCTGCCTTCACGACCACTCTCTGCATGTTTTCCATTTATGGGGTGAGACGAGGTCTCAATTGTCGCCCCCATTTTCAATAACTACCTTCATCAGGATCAGGATGAGGCTTGACACCCATGAATGCTTCAGACGGTGCCCACAACTTCTGATAGTCAATCCTAGCGCCTCGAGGCTCTACAAATCTTCTTCTGTGACCAATACGAGTGTTGTAGGTGGCAAGTTGCTAGTGTATGCTCTTTAGACAATTATGTAGTGCCACAGCGCTATGGAATGTTTGTGTGATGATGTGGCGAGACAAAAAATGCGTTGAGGCGGGGTGATGTGGAGCGGCAGTGGAACAATTGTTGAGAGCTGAGAGGAGGTGTCAGGAAGAAGGAGATGAGGTGTAAGGGAGAGTGAGGATGCATAGGTGATGTGGAAAGGGGAAGGAGGTATGGTGGCAGGGTGGAGTGTGAGTGGAACGGGTGCTGGGAGGTGAGAGGTTGTATCGAGGACAGGGAGATGCCATAGGCGAGGAGAGGGTGAGTGGAGGACTGGATTTTGAGGGTGCTTGTGTTGTTCAGACCTCAACGTTTTCATTCTTCCTGTAAAAATCATGGGCATAATGCCACATGACTTACACCATAATGCTCTTGAGGGTAAATCTCAGTCATTGCTTGATTCTTATGAAGCAGGTGGCAAATTCATGTGTTAACATATAGGCTCCATGGGGGATAGAGACCTCCCTGTGAGGCTCTAAGAAATCCTTTTGTAGTTTTAGTGCCGTAGTGTTGGGTTATGGAGTCTGGCTCAAAACATTTCACTGAAGGTCGACATGTACACTATTCTACTTATAAAAGGAAAACAAACACACATGCTCCAGAAGGAGCTTATTTATGTACAAAGCCTAAGCTAACTGACTTTTTACAAAGTGCTAGGTGAAAGTAAACTTCCACCAGAGCCATTCAAGTAACCTACTAACTGAAAACTTAATCACTCTATCACTGTTCAAAAATAAATAATGAAACTATGACAGCAAATCGATTACATCTTTCAGCTTTCCTTCTAGTGCTAAAAGAAAGATAAAGTGCGGAGGCTTTGATACCTGGAAAAAATGCAACTCTATGTACTCCCCCATAAGGTCAGAAAATAGGTGACAAAACTTACTAGGTTGGTAACAAAAAGCATGTTCTATCTTACAACTGCTCACATCTAGATGAATGTATGTGACAAGCATAGATGAGTGAAGGGTTGATGCAGTTTGTTGATCCACTTCTCCTTCATCAGAAAGGTTGTCCAAAACATCTGTTTCAAGGACAGAAATGTCCTCTGCATTTTCTTCACAAGAGAAACAGTCAACCTCTACCTTCAACCCTGAAAAGCTAGGAAGAAACAAAGAGAAATCTTCACTAGTTCTCTTAACTAGCTTATCATCTATCTCAGTTCCATACTTAAGAGAAATATCTACTGCAAAAAACATTTTCTCTTGGACCTCAGAATTTTGAAAAGAGACATGTTGTTATGCATGAACAACTAAAGGAACATATACCTCTAAAATGGTGCCAGATGTTTCTGTGCTATGGTTATCATAATGAATATCGTCCAACACCTCTAGCTCTTCATAGAAAATGCTTTCTTCCATAGTAACAACTTCATCAAAAATATGGTTTTCATGACTAGCAGAATCTTCATGAAACAAGGAAAACTCATCACAACAGTTTTCATAAAGACACTCAGCTAGAAAATAATCTTTATAAGACGAATTGAAAGCTGCATGAAAAATGATCAAAGAGTTGATGCTTGCAATGGGAAGAGATCAACACCAATCATGAGCAATCCCCTGTAATGAATACTTGAAAAGATTAATTTGAACATCTTCATGCATGATATGAAGTCAATGAATAAATTCATGAAAGTCCAACAAATGCTCAGCTGGTACTTCCCACCCTTTTCCTCGGAATATAGGAAGGCTACTTTCCCATTCATCTCTACTAGGTAGTGGGTTAGGGAAACCAACTATTTGTTAAAAATCACAAAAGGCAAACCTCTGAGCTAAGATCTGGTCCATTTCAAACCAGTGGAGTCCCCATTGGGTTCTTTAATCATGGAGTCACCAGGTGAATGATGTGTAGCCTGAAAGTGTATGGTCTTTGTTCACCATCAAAGACCAAATTTGGTCATTATCGTTCTCCCTGAGAGCTTTTCAATCTAGGACAACAGTAAAATATTTCTGAGAAAGCTTTCCTGCTCTTAAATAATCCTCTATGGGTTAGCTGAAACAGTGGAGTCGTAACAGTGGATTCGTCAGGTGCACAATTGCAATCTTCAATGGTTCTGATATCTGATGCACCTTCAAAATCATAAGCTTCTTTGTCGTTCTATCCTAGGGAAAAGTCTTCAATTCGTTCCCCGACAACGACGCCAGAAATGTTAGCACTAGAAGTCACCCTCATATTGCATAGAAGGTGAGCCCAGTACCCATCAGTTTATACAGTAAATGAAAATGAGTTTTAGGTGATCAAATGGAGAGGACTCAATGATAATAACGTCCTAACTCATAAATCTAGACTAGCATGCATAAGCCATTGAGGTTTGGAATCAAATTCAGTCAGTAAGTTGGAGTAAGGGTAAATAGAAGGAAGAATTTACTGAGGAGATTGTAGAGTTTTGTTGTGGACATCAGGTCTTCCAGCAGCCTAAGGAGGAAAAACCTAAACACAAGATCCTCTTGAATTCAAATCTCAAAGAAACTAAAAGAAACTATAACAACACTATAATATAACACTCATCGTAATACAGTCATAACAATCCATGTGAATCAGTCAATCATGAACTCTCTCAGTATCAGAGGCAAATAAGATGGAGTAAGAAAGTTGACTTAGATTAATCAAGAAATCTCAAATCAAGTACATAACCAGAGAACCAGTGTTCTTCATCAAAATATTACAATAGCAGGGAGCCTAGCTCAACCATTCGACCATAACAAAATATCAAAACTGCCTATATATACTAAAAATGATGCAACCACCAGGAATTTGATCAGACCCCTGCATTCAAAGTTTCCAGTCGATTTTGTTATGCCCATTTCAATATTGAACATATGATTTTTGAGATTATACTTTCCCATTTGGAGTTTCACATTTTTACATCGGCCACCTCACTTCATCGTATCACCATTTCCTATAATAATTTGAAAATTAGGTATAAGACGAACATAACAATGGATCTTTTCAACCACTCTCCTATGAATAAAATTGTGGGTGTCAATCAACACAATCACTTTGCGGTTCTTTATGTACCCAATTAACTTCAAGGTTTGGGGTGTCGATAAACTTGATAAGGCATGGAGAGAAATTTAGGGTTCCTTGCAAGGAGCTTGGAAGTTCAATTCATCGTTCGTGGGAGAGGTGGCATCGACCACATCTAGTTTGCAAGTGTCTTCATCTAAAATTTATTTTGAGTGGTCTTGTGGGGATACATCCATTCGAAATAATTTATTTTCTTTACATTTTTTCCCTTTGAAGTATCACTCATCAAAATTATAGCAAAGTTTGAAGAATCGACATTTTTCCATCTTTTCTTAAGACAACTTTTGGACTCTCAATGGGCAAGAGTTGGAGGTCATGGGGTTAGTTGACATAGTAGGGATAACACACACAATGAATGTGATGTAGTCAATAATATCTGATTCATTCATGAGATCTAAAAACCATGCAAACACACAAGAATGGAAAATAACACTATTTTATTCCTTCTCCATCCTAACTATTGCAATGGAAGTTTCACTCCTTATAACTACTGTATGAGATTTTCAAAAACGCTAATTTTAGAAAAACAATTGATTTTAGAAAATTCTCGCATGACTCTAAAACTAACCAATAACTAAAGTGACACTATTTTTCAACTTGATTTTCTAATTAGGTGCATAAACTAAGAGATAACTGATAATTACTAATTTAAAAATTCCTGCAAAAAACACTAAAACCCCAATTTGAGGCCTTATATGAAGGAATTTGGCCCCGAAAAAGATTCAGAATGATGTCCAATCTAAAAGATAATATCAATACGACATTGAACTCTTCGAGACACAATTCCTTGTAAAATTTCATCCCAAACAGATAACTGAGTCAAAAATTATGACCCTCGGAAATCCTTGCATCATTCTCATGTAGTTGAAAAGAACGCAACTCCTGCAAGTTATTGTCTTCAAACTAGTGCCACTTAACGAGATCTAGGTTCAAAAATTTCCCCTCTATAATCCATGTACTCTCTGTTGGTGCTACGCCTTCCCAATGGTCCATATATCGGTTGTATTGGCTTTGCCGAGTATGAAGGGTCTTCTTATCTAAAATATGTGCAATATTTCCCTTTTTCTTGCTTGAAATGGCTTGTTTCCAATCCACCTTCGCCTCACTGTCATCACTTGAATAATATCCATGGAATATATATAAGTTAGAAACATTAAACACAGGGGAAATATTGATATCAGCTAGTAAATCAACCTTATAAGCATTGTCATTAATTTTCTTGAGAATCTTGCAAGGACCAATTTTCTTATACTTCAATTTGCGGTAGGTTCCTCTAGGAAACTGCTCTTTCCGTAAATAAACCATAACCAAATCACCTTCATTGAATACCTGGTATCGTCGGTGAGCATGTTTTATAATTTTGTTTTGTTCATTATTGGCCTGCATTTTCTGTCTCACATGATGTTGTAACTATTGAATGTGTTTTGCAAATGCTTCCCCGTCATCATTGATCCTATCCCCAAGTGGTAGCTGCACCAAATATAGGAAACCAATAGGATTTCTATCGTAAACAACTTGAAATGGAGATTTACCTGTACATCTATTCATTGAACTATTGTGGTAAAATTATGCTTGAGGTAAAGCCAAATACCACACCTTGGGATTCTCTCCAACAATGCTTTGTAACAAGTTTCCCAAACTCTGATTTACTACCTCGGTTTGACCATATGTTTGGGGCTGATATGCTAAAATATAATTTAGTCCCCATTTTCTTCCATAAATTCCTCCAAAAATTATCCAAGAATTAAGTATCTCTATCAGAGGTAATATTTTTTGGAACACCGTGCAATCTAATAATTTCTGGAAAAAACAATTATGCCACTCTCGATGCATCACTAGTTTTCTTGCAAGCAATGAAATGAGCCATTTTAGAGAACCTATCGACAACCACAAAAATAGAATCATTACCTCGTTGTGTGTTTGGGATCCCCAACACAACTTCCATGCGCAAGTATGTCCATGGGCCTGTGGGCATTGGTAATGCCATATACAACTATGTGTTATGTGAGTGCCCTTTATCCATTTGAAAAATCCTACATCGTGCCACATAATTGGTTATATCCTTTTTCATCTTTGACCAATAATACTTATCTTCAATTAAGGCTAGCATCTTATATTTTCCAAAATTTCTTGCCAAACTACTATTGTGAAGTTCTCTGATAATATTTTCCCTCATAGAACCAATTGGAATGTATAGTTGTTTTCCTTTGAAGAGGTAGCCATATTGCATAAAATATTCACCCTGAGTAAGATCCATGTTCCCAGTGACTGGATTCTTCAATTGTTCCACAATATCCCAAAAATTGTTATCATATGTATAGAGATCCTTTAATGTAGCAAACCCAATCAATTGATTTTCCATGGTTGTCAAAAGAATAGTGTGTTGACTCAAAGCATCAACAACTTGATTCTGTCGTCCTAATTTGTGCTTTAGAACAAAGGTGTAGCCTTGTAAGAAAGAGACCCATTTTTCATGTCTATTGTTCAATTTATTTTGGGTCTTTACATATTTTAATGCAATGTGATTGGTAAATAACACAAACTCCTCCGACACTAAATAGTTCCTCCAATGTCGCAATGCTTTCACAATTGCATAAAAATCTACATCATATGTGGAGTAGTTCTTTCTTACCTCATTCAACTTTTCACTAAAAAATGCAATTGGTCTACCTACTTGGCTAAGTACAACTCCAATGCCTACATGTGAAGCATCACAGTCTACCTCAAACACTTTATCAAAATATGGTAAGGCTAATATAGGTTCCACAATTACCTTCTTATTTAAAAACTTAAAACTTTCCTCAGCTTCATTGGTCCACATGAATATCTTTCCTTTGTTGCAATATGTTCTGGGTGCTACAATACTACTAAAATTTTCAATAAATTTTTGGTAAAAGGTGGTCAGTCCATGAAAACTTCTTACCTTTGTATTCTTCGAGGACTATCCCACTCCAAAATTGCTCTGACCTTCTCTTAATCCATCTTGACTCCTTCTGTTGAGATGACAAAATCTATAAATACCAAGCTTTCTTGAAGGAACCTACATTTCTTCAGGTTTTCATAAATTTGATGTTTTCTCAACACATCCAATATAATTTTTAAATGTTGCAAGTGATCTTCTTTGTTGTTACTGAAAAATAGGATGTCATCAAAATAAACGACAACAAACTTAAAAATGTAAGGTTGAAGCACAATATTCATCAACTGCATGAAAGTACTAGGTGCATTTGACAACCCGAATGGCATCACCATCCATTCATATAGTCCATCCCTAGTCTTGAAGGAAGTTTTACATTCATCCCCCTCGTGAATCCAGATCTGGTGATATCCACTTCGGAAATGAATTTTACTAAAATATTTATCTCTAGCTAGCACATCCATCATGTCGTCTAAGCGCGGTATATGAAACTAATATTTGATGGTAATTTTATTGATTGATCTACTATCTGTGCACATCCTCCATGTGTTATCTTTTTTTGGAGTCAACAATGTTGGTACAACATAGGGACTCATGCTTTCTCTTACCATGCCTTTCTTTATAAGTTTTGTTACTTACCGATTGATCTATGTATGTTGTGTAGGACTCATCCTATAGGCTTCCTGATTAGGTAAACATGATCCTAGGATTAGATCAATATGATGTTGAATATCCCTCTTTGGTGGAAGACCATCAGCTAGTTCATTAGGGATAACATCAACATATTCTTCTAGTACCTTGGCCACTTTGGAAGGGATTGGTATGCCTTCGCCAAATCATTTTTGAAATATTAATGCATAGAAGAATCATGTTGCCTTCGTTTCCTTAACAAACTCTCTTTCCGACAAAATATCTTCATCCTTTAGGGACAGTAAGACGACTTTCGATCCATCCTTCCAAAATGTGTAGGTATTTTTTCTCCATCATGCATGATTTTCTATCATATTGTCAAGGCCTCCCCAATAATAGATAGCATGCATCCATAGGAATGACATCACACCATACTTCATCTTTATAAGTATTACCAATGGAAATTTTGATCAAACATATTTTTATTAATGGTGACATCATTCCCCTTTTTGAACCATGCAATTAGGTAAGGATGGGGATGTGTTTAAAAACATAATTTCAACTTATCTACTATCTATTTGGAAACCATATTCTCACAACTGCCACTATCAACAATAACTTGACATACATTTTCCCCATAAGTGCATCTGGTTCGAAAAATATTTGTTCGAAGCCAAGAATATTCATTGATGCTACTATGCCTTTGCTCTTTTTTAGGAATCATTATTGGCCTCCATATCATGATATTCTGCCCCATGTCGGGCTTGAATTCAAATTCAACTCCTCCTTCTTCATTCTCATCTTGGACCAAGTTTAAACTAGGATGTTTTCCTTGCTTGTCTCTTGCATCTTATAATTTGGGCATTCAAATGCTCGATGACCCTCTACACCACACCTAAAACACACATAAGGTCCTCCTCTACCACCACTATAACCTATATCCCTCTGAAATCCCCTTCCTCATGGTTGATTCAGGTTACCTTTTTTAGTATCTTCTGCTTTCTCAGCTCCTTGGTATGATTCACTTATGCCATAGTTAAAACCACCCTTTGAGGCAGACAATGTACCACTCCTTGATCCTATATTCCTTTGAGTAAATTGTCGGTTTTGTTTTTCCTATAATTTTAAGGGTAATTGGTATGCTCTTCCATGTTGCAAACCCTATGCATGCTCAATTCATCTTGAATATAAAATTTTAAATAATTCACATACTTAGCAACCAATTTCTCATCAATTTCCTGGTGATCCACATGAATGGACAACTGATAAAACTTGTTTGTGAGTTCCTCCACTGTGGACAAGTTTTCTTTCAAGTTCTGAAATCTATGAAAAAGGGAACGGGCATAGTTGAAAGGAAAACAAATTCCTCGCAATTGTTTTCCCATCTTATTCTAGGTCCTAATTTTGTCTTTTCCTTTTTTTGTTCTTTTTTTCTGCAATGATCCCATGAGATCATGGCATGACCCTTCAACTTGGTGCATGTAAATTTCACCTTATTTTCCTTTGTCATAGGCTTCCTTTCAAAAAAAAAATCCATGGTGTTCATCCAATCTATTAACTCTTCTAGTTTTAGACTCCCTACATATTCTGAAACTTCCATTTTGATCCCATCATTTCTCCCTTCTAGAGTCCTGAGCATCCTTTCTTCAAAATTCATGCGCTCTAATGTTTCTTCTTCATGTTCTAATTGTTCTTCTTCATGCTCTATATGTTGATCTACATCTCCTTGGCCTGTCTCCTCATCAAACACTTATCTTTGTATTATTCTATGACTAGCCAACACGTTTGTAAGATTTACTACTTTCCTTTGGAGGTTTTGCATATCTCTACTCATGTGAGAAAGACCTACTCTTCCTCTTCCTCTCCCATCCATATTTATGCTTTTATACCAGATGATGTAGCCAATAATCTATGATTCATTCACGAGATCTAAAAACCATGCAAACACACAAGAATGGAAAATAAAACTCTTTTGTTCCTTCTCCAACCTAACTGTTACAATGGAAGTTCAACTCCTTATAACTACTATATGAGATTTTCGAAAACACTAATTTTAGAAAAACAACTAATTTTAGAAAATTATCGCATGACTCTAAAACTGACCAATAACTAAAAGATAACTAAAGAGACACTATTTTTCAACTCACTTTTTTTATTAGGTGCATAAACTAAGAGATAATTGATAACTACTAATTTAAAATTTCTTGCAGAAAACATTAAAACCCCGATTTGAGGCCTTATATGAAGGAATTTGGCCTCGAAAAAGTGTTGAAATGATGTTCGATCTGAGGTGTCATATTGACACAATAGTGAACTCTTCAAGATGCAACTCCCTATAACATTTCAGCCCAAACGGATAATCGAGTCAAAAGTTGTGACCCTTAGAAATCTCTACATCAGAATGAAGGTATTTTGGTTTAGTCATTGATGACCATCTTATCTTCTTTAGATCTTTCACAAGATTCTAAACATGTGGTTGGGAGCTACACCATGAGTGCTCTAATTGCATCCTTGAGTCCACTAATGAAGAACACTTTAAGAAAGGAATCACATATGTTTGAAACTATCCCCCCCAAAAAAGTTGTAGTGAAAATACCAAGATGACTCGTTTGAAGGATCTAAACCCAAGTGTTGACGATAAAAATCGCAACGAGGATTTCACCCACAAAGTATTGCTAAAGCCTATTATTTAAAATATGCTAATGATATATAATACTAGTAGGTGGGACCTCCTTGTAGACTGAAGGCTCAGAGATAGTCTTATCACACTTTTTATGTTGTTGTTTCGATGTTGCTTACAAGGTTCTATATGATTGATGATGCAGTCTTGGTTTTGTTTGCAACAAAATGGCATATGGATAATGCATTTTATGTGTTGGTTCCATTATTCTAAGCTCTAAATTCCATGTTATGAATGGATTTTATTTATTGTTATTACATTTTATATTGTCGCCATGATCCATTACATGTTACACCTACACAAGACACATGTTAGTAACAAGAGAAATGGAAAGAGACTTATGAAAAAAAATCCAAGAAGAAGAACTATACTATACTATGCTATGCTATGTGCAAATGAATTAAAAAGAATTAGTGTTAGTCCTAACTAGAAATGGTTAGTGGCTCTACAATTTATATTGAGTTATATTGGGCACATTTGATATATGTTATGGTATGGTTTTGGCAATGGTTAATATGGACTGGGGTGGTGCAATTGGCAAGCAATATGTGCAAGTTTCAATGCATGGAATTAATGGCATGGGATTAATGGTATTGTTTTGGTTGGTTGGCGTGTACTACAAAATTGAATGGAGTGGAAGATGGAAGTGTCGTGCATTAAATGCACGTCACTCCATAATTCTCCCACTGGGCCGTCACCCTAGCATTGTTATTACTCATTTGGTTTTGTTGTGGTTAATCTCCAAGATTCGGGCTCGGAAGGAACTGCTCGACCATCTCACCCTTTTTTAAAGACATTGGTTACAGGTATGGTTATTTTCTCCCATCCATGAATTCGCTTTGTGTATGAAATGAACGTTGGCTCAGTAATGTGTTGGTTTATGTTTTCTTGAGATTGGCAACTGTGTAAACGCATGGGTGTTTTCTTTGGAATGATTGTGTGGTTATTCATTTGCAAATGGAAAAATTGATGGTTGAAGTTGTGAATTTGTTGGTTGTTCTATGTGGTGGAAACTGTGATGGCTTACTGTTGTTTTAAGTAGTTATGGGTATTTTGTTGGAGGGTTTCGATTTGTTTAGCCTTGTTGTCCGCCTCCTCACAATTAATGGCAACCATACCCGATTGTATTCGGTTGTTATGGCGTTGTTGTGTATGTTTCAAACTCCTTTTGGTCATCGTGTATCCTCCAGAGCTAGTTTCATGGGTTTTTTCACCTGGTTGTGGGCTTATTTCATGGTATTGGCATCGACATAGTTGGTTATGGGGTGGCCATTATGTCAAGAAGTATGCTTTAGGGTTGTTGGTAATACCTTGGGTATGCATTTCCATCAACATTGTTATAAATTGGTTCGGCTATTGGGAAAAATGTGAGGGTTATGCCTCTGTGCATTCTTGGTATTGGTTGTCATCCAGTGAGAAATCTCTGCTCCTCTGCATCGTTGCCTACCCTACTTGGTGTTGAACTGTCACACTATTTTACAAGCTAAGAGTTATAAAATCTTGTGGTTCCACCGTGTTTGTTTTGAAGGTTTTGTACCTAATGTTGATTGTCCGACCTACAGTCTCACTGTGTTTTGGTGATCGAGAAGACTCTTGATTATTTCTTGTGTTCATGGTTACAGAGCCCGATTTGGATAACCCTAACTAGTCGCACTCTTGTCAGGTATCTTGTTGATTGTCATAAATTGGTTAAGTGGTTTCAACAATGGCTTTGATATTTGTCTCATCTCTATTTGATTGGGTTGTTGGAAAGTTGTAATTTGTAAATTAGAATTGGTATACAGTCGCTGCCTCCTTTTGTTGTGATAGTTAAATCGATAACCCAGCTCGGTTTTTTGATTAAATTGGTTGATTGGGAGTAAACGGTAATGTACAATCAAAGGGATGCCTCTTTTCGTTATGTGTTGGTCTGTGTGTTCCTACAACGTGGTATCAATTGAAGTTGGTGGCTGTTGTGTGTTTAATTTGTCCCGATCAGGATCATTACAAATTGGAAAATTGATGATGAAACTTGGATGTTTACTGTGTATGGTTTATGGAGACTCCGTGCATCGTTTTGTTTTATTGCACCATCAAAGATGAAGCATGGGTTTTGTAGTATGGTTTCATTGCAAATTATTTGTTAATACTATCAAAAGAATGAAATCGGGCAGGTTTCAAAAGAGTCTCTTCAACTCAGGAAAAGACTTGTGTCTATGTTTGATTTGGGAAATTACAAATTATGAGCATTGGTTGATATTTTATAAAAATATATGTTAGACAGAGATGAAACAATATGACTGTGTGTTCCGATGGAGTTTTTTTTAAATAAAAAAGAGAGGTAAATGAAAAGAAACAAGAATTCTATTAACAAGAAGGTTGAAAGGCATAGTAATTTTGAGTATGATGATACATTGTGTTAATAAAAAAGGTTGAAGATTTAAATGTGGGACATTGAACAAGTTTTAACACATGGTAATTTTTTAATTGGTCATAGTAATTGTTTAATTGGTGTTGGATTATTTGCATTGAATACATAACTGTTTTATGGATTACTTAATTGATTTTATGAACAATATTCGCTCTTTTCCCTACCATTATTTCACTTTTCGCACATTACAATCCCCTCGCCTTCCCATATTCACTATCCACTCCATTTTCCTAAAATTTAATTATAGTTAAGATAAATTATGTATTATGATAGTTAAAGGATCACAGGGATGAATTACAGTAATATATTCTTTTTATTTACGATACAATTGATTGTTTGATGTTGTGAGCAGTGATCATGATCTTTTCCCCCTCATTTTAACATTTTTCTCTCAATACAACCCCTCACCTATCCCATAACCCTTGTTCACCCCCTGCTCATTAACAACTATTAAACAATTTGTATGGATTGGATTGCATGAGTCTAATATGTTGTTGAGCCAAATTTTATTTCATATTTAAAAGAGTTGTCATGTATGGTTGTTGAAGAAACTATTTGCTAATCAATAATGCATACAGTAATGAGATTTTTCAGCAGAGGTAGCCATGGTCAGGGTAACCGACGAAAAGGAAATTGGAACATGAGCCCTAGAAGGCTAAGGTTCTCTATACACTTTGATGCAGACTCGCAAGAGTTAGGCCAACTATTTCAAGATGGATTTTTTAACTGGATTGGGAAAGGAGTGGTCTAACATAGGCCTGAAAGACCTCCCTTCCAAGCCCCATGGGTCTCTGGTATCCCAGTGCCTCCTCGTATCCCAGTGCCTCCTCATGTCTCACTGCAACCTGAAGTACTTGAAAACAATGAATGGCAAGAGATTGTCCACCCGACAAACTCCTAACATCGTGGCTGGCCTAACTTATCTCTACCTGCTCCTCCACCTGTTAATCAAATTGCCCAAGATGCCCTTGTCCACTCACCAGTACATTCTTCCCATGCAAGAAAAAGGTTAAATATTGAGGCCCACCATGTCCGTGACAAAGAAAAAGTCATTGTTGCCCCTTCCTCACCCTCAAATGACTCTGCCAAATCCATGTCCTCCCACGTGCATTTGAGAGATAATTTCTCTCATGTGATCAGTGAGAATATGCCTAAAGGCTCCACACAACCTAAGGCAAATTCAGAGAGATCAAAAGGTGACAGCAGCAAAAAGGGAAATATTGCCTCCCAGAGTGGAAAATATGGATTTTAAGTTTTTATTTATTAATTGTTGAGAACAGTTGACTTCTGAAATTTTAGACATCACACTATTTTTGGATATATGGTAATATATTTTTGGAAATAATTTCAATTATCATTGAAATAAATTGTCAAATATGAAAGTTATGATGGGAGTCACAAGGAGGGATGTTTCGTTTGATTAAATAGTTGTGTTATGATTGTTAAATAACTAAAGGGAGTCACAAGGGGTCCCACCTACTAGTTATTATTTATCTAAAGAAGTAGTTCAACTAATTCAACTAATTCTAATGGATTAAATGAAAAAGGAAAAGGAGGAACAAGAGGGGATATAGAAGGAGAAACATACTAAGGTCTGATCTTTGAGTTTTGTTGAGATAATTCAGTTTTCATTCATTCTTTAATTCATTGGAAGCCTAATTCTCTTTTATGATAGCATGGTCCTATTCTAGACAACAAGATTCAAGGTTGAATTACATCATTCAGACACTTGTTTTTTAGAGGTGTTGATATATCTTTGATAGTATGTGTAGACTTGTTTGTTTGTGAATTAAATCCCATGACTGACAAAGGATATTGTGCAGAGTCGAGTGGGCAACAATTTGTGTCAAGTTGATCTAGCTTTTAAAGTTCAGTTTTTTACTTTCTGTCAGAAATCCTTTTGTATGATTCATCGGGGACATCTAAGTTTGACTTTGGTCCAAAACTTCCTCATGGAATTTTGTAAAGAGAACGATTCCTTTGATGAATTGGAATGAAATAAACGATTGCCTTATGTCTCATCTATTTTGATTATTGACTCGGTGTCTTTAATTATGTCTCTATATTTATTTCAGCGTCTGTTGTATTCAAAAAATTACAGAAATAATGAATTTTTTAGCAAGCTTTCATTTATGAAAAAACCAACCTAAGTACTTGTAATCAATACTTTTGAATTAGGATACAAATTTTGGTGGCTATAAACATAGGATGATATTCCCGTATATCTTGCTTTAGCCAGGCAAGATCTGAAAATGCTTGAGTAAGATCATTTCATATAATTTCCTCAACATTTGTTTGGCGACCATACTGGGGAGATCTTCAATATCTCTCTGGTTGATTTTTATGCTTGATTATCATCGAATACTTCTATTTTTCTAATATTGAATCTTTGACTAGTTTATTTCCTAATGACTATACTTGTTGCAAGGTAGCCTAATATTGAGCCCGGTCTTCAAGATCAGACCAACATTTCTTTGAATTTTTTTAACAACATTTTAGACACTGCTAATACTCGGGTTGAGCTTAATCATTCATGGGAAGAAATTGAACGAGACATTAGTGCCCAAGAACGTTGGGAAGCTAGACGTAGATAGCTTAGAAATCAACAATAACCTTATTTTTCCTTCATCTTTGACCTTCTTTTCATGTCCTTATAACCTCATGTTTCTAGGAGTAGAAGAGGATTATCACCTAAATTAATCCTATTGTTGAAATAGGAAGAAGGAATGTTGTGTTATCTACACAACAAAGTTCTCTAAGGAGAAACTTGTCTGATTCAATCAGTTCATCTTTCTCTCCCTTACCTATCATCCATAAGATGGCATCTAGTGGTGGCTCTGGTGACACTGGAAGTGCTTCCTCCTTTCATTCTTCATCTTTGTCAGTGATTGGTAGCTTATATAGCCACCATATCCCTGTCCAATCTACCACAAACCCCACCAAAGTCATAAAAAAGTATGGGATTTTTCAATTTGAAGAAGACGCTACAACCACACCATGGCATGTTTCCTCTCCTCTTAACCTAGAACCTGCTACTCGTCCACTTCCTAAATTCTAAGAGCATCTTCCTAGGTTTTCGGGAAATAACTCTATTATTGAGGAAAAGATATGAAATTGATCTTACTCAAGCATTTTCAGATTCTACTTGGCTAAAGTAAAATAGACGGGAATATCACCCTATGTTTATAGACATCAAAATTAATATCCTAACTCACAAGTATTGATTACAAGTGCTTAGGTTTTTTTTTTTAAATAAAACCTTGCTGAAAAATTCATTATTTATGTGTTTTTCTGAACATAACAGATGTTGAAATAAATATAGAGACAGAAGTAAAGACACTAGTTTGATAATCAAGACAGATGAGACATAAAGAAATCCTTTATTTCATTCCAATTCATCAAAGAGTCATTCTCTTTACAAAATTTTGTGAAGATGTTTTGGACCAAAGTCAAACTTAGACGTCCCCGATGAAACATACAAAAGGACCTCTGGTAGAAAATCAAAAAATGAACTCTAAAATTTGGACCATCTTGCCATAGATTGTTTCCCACTCGACTCTGCACAATAACCTTTGTCAGTCATGAAAGCTAATTCACAAACATACAAGTCTACACAGGCTATCAAAGATAGATCAACACCTCTGAAAAACAAGTGTCTAAATGATGTAATTCAACCCTGAATCTTGTTGTCTACAATAAGACCCTGCTATCATAAAAGAGAATTAGGCTTATGATAAATTAAAGAATGAATCAAAACTAAACTATCTCAACACAAACTCAAAGAGAAAACCTTAGTATGCTTCTCCTTCTATCCTCCCTATGTTCCTCCCTTTCCTTTTTCCTTTAAGCAAATTAGAATTGGTTGAAGTAGTTGAACTACCTCATAACTTAAGTTAACTAAAAACTCAACCAACTTTTTAGCTAGGGGGAAAAGTAATAATTCATAATAAGGGTTTTAAATAAATAATAACTAGTAGGCGGGACCCCTTATGACTCCCCTTTAGCTTTTAACAATCATAACATAACTAGTTAATTAAACAAAAACATCCCTCCTTGTGACTCCCATCATCTGTTGGTACAGGGGCAAACCCAAGGTTCAACGCTACAACAACGCACCAACAAAACCCTAACTATCGGCCCTTTCAGCAACACCTGCGAAGCAAATGAAGTCTCAACCGAGGTAGAGGCAGGGGTGGTTGCAGGACTCAAGTGTCTGTAACCTTAGCTGGGACACAAATATGTGATTATAACACTTTAATAAATCACTTAGCACCTTTAGTTCCTTAATATACAATCGTTATCTACTTTGTTGATAAAACAGAGCCTCGCAGTACTCACATTAACCTATTGTATCCAAGCACTTAACATAATTAAATAGATCAGATTAAGCACTAAGCATATCCATGTGGATCATATCTAGCATCTCCACATATAATAAGCATAAAGCAAGTAGATCTATCCAAATACAACAAATCACTTAGCAAAAGAAGACATAAACTCATTAAGACAAGCACAAAGCATCATAACACAAGATTTACATGGTTCACCCCTCTCCTAGGGCTACACTCACCAACTCTTCTTCTTTATAGTCTTTGTTCAATCGGTTACAAGCAAAGAGCCTCAAAAAAACTTACTCCGCACAGGACAGAAGATCTGTGTAGCTCGCTAGATCCCTCTTCCTTGCGTTACAACACTAAGCCTCCTATCATATCGCACAGGGACTTGCACTCAGTTGTAAAAGTTTCACACGGAATGCACAAAGCCTTGATCACACAAATCCAACTCTTGGCACTTAGCCTACATCACATAGATATATCATTGACTACCTCTTTATATGGCCTAGAAATCTATATATGCATACAAAATAGGCCTAAAAATGGGTGAACCCATGGGCCAACATCCCATTCCCATTACATATTCCAAAAACCTAAAAAGAGGCCCAAAAGGGGGTCGAGATCCCGTGGTCTCTACTTCGTCTTGCGCTCTTCCTTTGATAGGCTGTCAAAGTTCCAAAATAGTTCATCATGACCAAGAAGTTCCCAAAACTTGGTCAAGGGACAACAGGCCCCCAACACTCACCTGTGACTCGTCTCGAGTCACTCTAGTCTGAGAAATTCTGCCTCAAACACCTTGAGCTTGGCTCGAGCTTCTTCGATTTGCTTCTTTGTTGTGGCCTCTTGTTCAGTGAACTTCTATATCATTGCATCATTCACTGGTCCTTCTAGGCATTGTTCTGCTGTGAGGATGACCTGTTCTAGCTCTGCTACTTGGCTCTCGACCTCTGTAAACAACAGACATGCCTTATCTTGTGCAGGTTGAAGTCATTGGGTGACTTCCATCACTTTGATTTGAAGCATATGGATCTACTACTGAGCTATACGTTGTTCATGAGACCTCTTCATTCTGTCTATAGCTAATAGGGCCTTCAGTTGTGCATGTAGTGTATATGCATCCTGCTTTGCTTCTTGGAATTGTGAATCCAATGCCTGTAACTCAAGATTATCAATGAGGTTTTCATATGTTTGAGCTCTCTGGTTACTCAGATGCTTGCATTCCAAGGCAAGATATTTTAATTTGTCAATTACACTGTGGGCAGTGGCTTCCCTTTGGTCTCGTACATCTTGAGGGGTATCGGGCACAGTGTGGAGCTCCAAGTGTGCTATGCGCTGTTGGAGCTACTCGATTACATCTTTGAGTTGTGCCACATGTTGTGGAACTCATTCTTCGACCTTTACTTCAATGACTATCACAAAGCGAACTGCTTTGTGGACCATCTCTTGTACTTTGAGTTGATCTACGAGCAACTGTTCCTTTTCTTTATGTAGCTGGGATTTTTCTTCATCGAACCTCTCTTGCAGAGTAATATTCTTGCGTTCGGTAGTACTGCACTTCTCTAGAAGGTCTTCCTATGCTTGTGCCAAAGCTTGGGTGGCTTGTGTTGTCTCCTCATGTTCTCATCGAAGGAGATCTTTGACTGGATCAACGATTCGGTGGACTTGAGTTGGCTCATCTCCTATTTCTGGTGCTCCTGTTGATAGAGGCACAGTAGAAACTGTGTGGCTCGACTGTAGTGCATGTTTCACTTCTTGAAGTTCAACGTTGATCTGACTGAACACCTCCTCCTGCTTAGATTCTTGCTTCTCTGCTATCTCTAGCGAAGCATCGTTCAGTGTTGCGACGATGAAGTTGAAGTTCTATGAGGTGAGGGTGGTCTCAAACTTAGTCCTGGTTGCTTTTGATTTCTTCCTTGAGGAAGGTTTCGGAGGGGAAACCTTCCTTTTCTTTGAGGGGTCCTCCTCGTCTCTAGGCAGTGTAACCTCGCCTTTCTTTTGTTCGACTTCTGTGCCATATATCTCTCCGTCATCACCTCCTTTCTTAGGTGAGATAGAAGTAGTCTTCGTCGAGGTACTGTGGACATCTTGGGCTTCTTCATTTTTCTTGGTCTTGCTTGGTCCAGGTGTATCATGCGCTGCTTCTGGACTGTTGATATCAGATATCTTTGCAGGGTTTGCTAGGATGAGGAGGTTCGTCAACAATTCCTTAGTAATATCTCCTAAGTCTTCCTCTGTCAGCTTGTAGTATGATTGTATTTGTTGTTTATGCTCATAAGCGCACCCTGTGATATAGATGAAATGGAGGTTTGCACTGAATTTCATCAATGGCCTAAACTTGTGGAGTGTGTTCGGGGTTATACTAGGCTCAGACTAGATAATGGTCTTCAGCTAGTTGTAATAAGTGTGGAAGACTACATTTGATTGCCATTGCTTGTTCATGTCGCTGGAGTGCCACAACGTACTGAACTTCATGGCCAGTGGTTCAAAGGGCTCGATGTCTAGGAAGGTCGCACCCTCCGGCATCTCCTATGCGATGAACATGATTAAGATGAGAAGCCAACTGAAGTGGAATCGATATCCTTGGTATTGCACTTCCCTACAGTCCAATTCTAACTGGTCCACCAAGTACTTCACCCAATTCATGTGTAGGCCCTCCGCGCACTTCCCTGCGAGGTCGACTACAAATCCAGTTACTTGGGTGGGGTAGTTCTTGCGAACTAATTTCCATGCAATTAGTTGACAGGCTAGGTACATTTCATCACTCTAGATAGAGGCTACCTTGTAGCCTCGCATTCCCTTCTCTACATCTTTGTAATTATCCTTTATCCTTTGGGCGAGAGCACGATCTGCGGTCTTTCCGGGGTTGAAATCCTATGGGTCGGGGCCTTGCATGCTTAGCTCTGTGATTCGATTGATCAATCTCGGATCCACTATGATGGGGTGGTTCAACCACAAATAACCTCCATGATAGCAAGAAAATAGTAATTTGACGCATGCGTTCACCTCCTGGTGTCGCCCGAAGTGCAGAATCTTGATAACATTCAGTAGGGTGGACTGTGCGAGGTTCTGGGTCCATGACTGAGGGGTAATCTTTGATTTTTTTCCTTTTGTTCTCGTTAGATACTTATGCGAGGTAAGCATGTTGTAAACCTTCCCGTCGTCGAGGTTGAAGTCGCTAAACTTCAATGCTGCGAGCTTATCCTGGCGGCACGAACTATGCACACCTATTTCGGAAGTACACAGTGACCAACGTGTATTCAAATTCTCGGGGCACACTGTCACGATTGATTATGCCGCTCAGAGGTGGTATATAGGCGGGTAAAATGCTCAGAATCAGCTTGGCATTCACGATATCATCTATTGTAACAACCCTGGTTAAATAGATGCATAGGGATTATTAATTATAATTAATTAGATAATCTGGTTGTCCTAATATGTTTAGTTAAACAATAATTATTTCTTAATAATATTATTTATTTATTTATTTATTAATTAATTGTTAATATCTGTTGATGATTAATTAATTAATTAATTGACTCATTAAAGATTTGAGTAATGAATTAAAGGGGCTTAATAATTTTAAATTATTTAATTAAGGACTTTACGTATGAAGGGGGACATTAAATGGAGGATAAGGTAATAAAGGAGGGGATAAGGTAATAAAGGAGGGGATAAAGTAATTAATGGAGGGGAGGAGAGTCGGTGAAGGGGAAGATATGATGGGGGAAGAGTCCTATAGGAGAGGATATGAGAATAGGGGGGAGGAAGAATTATTGGAGAGGAGAAGACTGTAGTTCTAGGTTTTGGATATTTTTTGGTTTTTGTTGTTGGGTTCTGGAGTTTTGGTGAGCCATCGCAGGGGGCACCGGGTTGTTGGGGGTTTTGGGCATGGGGTCCAGGATTCCTTACGATATCCTGGAGCTAGGGAGCTGGACAGGTTGCTCCTAGCTGGCTGGGTGGTTAGTCGGTTTTGGGCAGGGTTTGGTCAGTGCATTAGGCTGGGCAAAGCAGCAGGGAAAGGACAACCAATTTAGCAGGATTTAGCATCAGAACAGAGGTATTTTTTTATTCTATTATGAAATTGTTGTTCATTAATTAATTTAACATGCTTATATGTTGAATGAAATAAATTACTTAGTCTTTCTGTGTAGAAGTAATCTCATCCATTTCAATTTATGGATTTTAATAGACTTAAATTAATTTGGTCCCTACACATGGTATCAGAGCCTTAAGGGCCTACCTACCTGCCTACCCAACTTAGGAATGGAACTGTACCCACCCATCCTCTTGACTCTGCATTGAAAGGTAAGCTATGCGTCCTATAAACAACCCTGAAACTCTAAAATAAAAATAAAAATAAATAAATAAAAATAAAAGAAAGAAGCATTGTCTGCCTTTACAGACTATAATATATATATATATATATATATATATCTTTACAGACTATAGGAAAAAAAAAAAAAATCTAATATCAACCTTGACGAATATCAAATTCACTTAATTCACCAGCATATACCTGAACTAAAACTTTGTTCCAAATCAAACTCTGTATTCCATTCTAAAAATTAAAAAAATAATATAAATAAAATTTACAGGTCTAATCTACTACTTTTGAAATTGAATTTTCAAAATTATCAAAGATAAAACTAGATAGAATCTGTTTCCCAGCCAGCTCATAACGCCCACCCTGACATAACCCATTAAGAATAAATAGATCATTAGGAATAAATAGATAAATAATTGTAATTGCAATTCTTTCCAGAAGATTTTGACCCACTAAAATCAAAATAAACTAGAAAATTCCATTACTGAATTATTCACTTACAGAATTAAAACAAAAAAATATATATGATATTGTTAATCTATTTTGATTAATTCCAAATACCAAATTTGATTCAAAAAAAAAATGGTCTCTGTAGCATTTTGAACACACACTCATGGTGGCAGAGCTACCAGAGAACCCACACTTATTGTTGCACGGAACAGGGCCTTCTGGAGGTTGTCCGCCCCTGTCCTCCCCCATATTCTTCCAATTTTCTTGTGCCATTAAAACCCTTGTAGGAAAGATGTCAAGAGGAGAATAAAATATTTGTTGGCTCTAAGGCCAATTTGCAGCTCACAAACTAAGTGCACCTGCCATACATAACACACGAGTTAGCACCTACAACACGACACACAAAGTCTACTAATAGAGAGCCAAAGTCCACCAAGGTTAGTTCCCATGCAAGGCACCAACGAGGAACCACAACTGGCCAAAATACCATGTCCAACCACCCTTAGAAGTTCAAAATCCTGTGGTCCAAGCTTCTCACCGCCATAACTCTTCTCTTCATCGGAACTAGAATTAACCCCTTCAGAGTCTTCACACAAAGAAGCCTGGAATTCATGAGCTTCATAAAGAGAACCTGTCTCTTCAGTCTTTATGAATATCTCGCCAGTTACAATTTTCCTCTTCGCTGAACTTGTTGAGCTGCCTATCAATACCATGGCAAGGTGAGGGACCAACCAGTGAATGAGATTGATCATAAATCACCTCGGGATCCTCACTTCATAGAAACCCCAGGGTTGACCATTTCGTTGAAGCCTTCGCTTGAGCAGGCGAAGGCTGGTCCGATAGAATGGGACCAAATACCTCAAAAAAAAAAATCAAACTCCTCATTCTCATTGTCAGATGGAGTAATCGGTTGCGAAGATAGAGAATCCAGAGGCAATTTCGAGTGTGAAAGAAGAGTCGGCCTTGCTCACCTTGATTGATTTGGTTGCAGTTCAGGAAAATGGTACAAACGCATGGTGCACAATAAGAATTTGTGAGCTCACTTGACACATTGGCGTGATTTGGTTGTTTCAGCTCTTCAAGGTGATTAAGATTTGGAGAAAAGATAAAAGAAGTATAGTACAGACACGTGTGATAAGTGTTCCGGCCGGGGAAGCAACCTTAGGTCCACCTGCAGATTCGTGGGCATGGCAGGAATACGAACAGAAGCCCGACCTTGATTTACAAGGATAACGGGACACCCAAACCCCCTGTAAAACCATGGCTATGTAAATGAACACCGATCGGGAATTCTTTAATTTTAAATACAACAACAAATTCAGCCACTTTAGGAACACCGAACAACAATGTCTAGAAGAAAAACAAATCCGCCCTTGTTTCCCGAATAACAGGAAACCAAGGCTGGGTCTGATAGGCCCAAACTCATTAAGAAAATTCTCTGACAAAGGCATGGAAAACCCCTATACAAATCAAGCCGGAAAAGGAAAAAATAAACAATTAAAAAAAAAATATGAAGTCGTTTCCAAGTATAAGAAACCGAGACTAGATCTAGGATTCGTAGAGTTTCAGAAACAACAAATAACACACAAAAAAATTCAACTGCAAAAACATCTGGCATTTCTCGGGCTCCACGCCATTGATAATGCCTCCTCTTCCTCTTCAATTCGAGCTACAACAAGCACAGAACCACTTGAAATCCGCTACTCTCACCGTGCAAGTGAATCCCTGAGCGAGCACCGCTGCCTCTAGTAGATACAGAGCTGGTCGTCTCCTCTAGATTGCCTTTTGAGAAGAAAACTTTTGCTGCAGTTGCAGAAGAGGGAGAGGCAACAAAGGAGGTAAGGAGCGTTGTAAAGTGCGTGTAGGTTTTTTTTTTTGGTAAATGAGAACCCCGGGGAGAAGGGCACGTGGGCCTCATGCACCCACGATGCCCGACTTAAAAAAAAAAGAATTATTTAATTATTTTTAATTTCTTTTAAAATTCCCCTTATTTAATTTAATTTTATTATTATTATTATTAATTCTTTTAAATTTCTTTTAAAGATCTAAAAAAAAAGATATAATATTAATATATAATATATATATATATATATTAATAAATAAAGTTAAAAAAAATAAAAAAAATAAAAAATAAAAAATAAAAAAAATTGAAATGTTTTGGAAGTCTATGGGTTTTGAACCCATGACCACCCACCAAGAACAAGCCTTAAGAAATGACCAAACACCAACACGCCACACATATCACTTTTACAAAATAAATTCACATGTAAATAATTTAATTATCAATAGTAGCAAAGTACTATCCCGAAGTATAATCTACAATTATCCAAGCACCAAGCTCAGGAGACCATGCACATAACTCATCGAGCCAATCGCCAAGTCCTTCCATTCCATTCCATTCCACCAATCAAAGCTAAGCGCTAAGCTCCAATGCCTGAAAGCCACTCTACAATCGTCAAGACTCGCACCTGCAGCCACCGAGACACACAATTCAATGCATATGTACAACGCGCCAAGGAAAGCTCATGAGTCAAGCATCGAAGGATAACCTTAGACTCATTTCATCGACATTAGGTTGGAAGTCACCTTATTTAGTTGTAAACGCAAAGTATAAGGACTTAGAACGAGATAAGCGGGAGGGGATTTCATGCACGCTAGGAAAGTAAGCTAGAGGAATTGGCGAGTATGGTGCAAAGCTAGCGTAGCTACGAGGCGAGAGGAGTCAATAGTTTTCTTAGGTGAGAAAATCAAGCTTAGATGCTTAACCCTAACCTAGCCAATACCCTAA
This sequence comes from Picea abies, assembly GCA_900067695.1. Taxonomy (NCBI): domain Eukaryota; kingdom Viridiplantae; phylum Streptophyta; class Pinopsida; order Pinales; family Pinaceae; genus Picea; species Picea abies. The sequence goes on from CBVK0100097869.1 coordinate 26,235, forward strand.
AGAGAGTAACGTCTTTTTATAGACAAGTAAAGAAAAACTTATGCCTAACTCTGTTTTCTAGTTAAGTTGCGCAAATGTGAAACGTCCTTGAACTCACCTTGACAACTTTGGGTGATGTAGGTTAAATCATACAGGATGGTTAGGACTCGAGGGAATCGAGGCAGAGGAGCATCTTCGCAGGCACCACCAACATCACAAGTGTCGCCACCACAATTTCCAGAACTAGCTCTCATACAACGCTCGTTGGAGGCCATAAATGAGACTTTAAAGGGGCGACAACCAGCAAGGACCGAAGTGGAACCCGCACCATCTGGAACAGGTAATCCAGAAGCATCGAGGGATTCAGGGGGAGGACCTTCACCCGAAGGCATCACTCAAGAATTGCAGAAGATCAAACTTCTGGATTTTTCCAGGGGTCGCGCTAGTGAACGCACGGAAGCATGGTTGGAAGGCATGACAAGGTGTTTTGCCTTAAGGGACTATGCGTCCAACTCAAAGGCGAAGATTACAATTTTTCAGTTAAGAGACAGCACCTTGAACTGGTGTGGCAACCTGGAAAGACAACTGCATCTTACCCCAGACACAATATCTTGGGAAATTTTCGAGGAGAGGTTCCAAAGGAAATATCTGCCAGCTTACTATGAGGAACAGCAGGTAGGAGCGTTTCATGCACTAGTACAGGGAAACATAACTATAGAAGAATATGAGATTAGGTTTATGGAATTGGTCAAATATGTTTAGTATATGGATAATGACCAATGACAGGTAGAGCGCTTCGTCTATGGATTGAACCCTAAGATAAGAGCTATGGTGCGGATGTGGAAACCGTCTTCAGTAGCGAAAGCTGTGGAAAATGCGCGTTATGTGGAGGAAAACATGAACTTAATCGAAGGTACGAGACCGACCTTTTTGCATCGTCCAAGATTTGTGGAGAAGGCCCCTAGGACATTTTCCAAGGGAGGGATCTCAAGGCCACCTCCATATGGTAATAGAGTCGCACCAAGGACAGTAGCCGCAGGGATTTCAATGGTAGCGAGTGCAACATCTCGTTCATCACCAACAACGCAGACAGGTCCACAACCATCTCAGGGAACAACTAGTAGGGGTAGGGGTTCTAGGGGAAGGAACTCATTTCAGAGACAGTCACATAACAGTGCGTAGGTTCAATCCCATGTTACCTGTTGGGGATGTGGAGGACCCCATTACCAACGTGACTGCCCAGAGTTACAATCAGGATTTGCGGATAGAGAAGGAAAGGCCCCAATGTGAAGAGCAAGTAGCAGCCACCATATTTACGCAACGGTTAATAATCACCAGGCCGAACATCAATCCACAGTGGTGGAGTCATCAAGTACGCTAAATCATTTAAATGTTAAGGTTTTATTTGATTCTAGTGCGACAGATAGTTTCATTTCACCATCTGCATTAGAAAAGAGTGGGTTGGCAGCCTATGAGAACTATGACTTTAAACAAGTCGAGATAGCCTCGGGGGGAAAACAAGTGGTTGGACCTAGTGTTGATAATTATATAGTAGACTTGGGAGTTTTTACTACCAGGTTGAAGGTATACGTCACTGATCTTGGGGCGTATGACCTAATCATTGGAATGGATTGGTTAGAAGCTCATCGAGCTTTGGTAGATTGTTTCGCAAAAAGGGTGCTCTGTTTAGACGATGAAGGAAGGCCAGTGGAGATACAGGGTGTACGGAGAAAGGTGTCATTACGCTTTATCTCAACTATGAAGGTTAAATGATGCTTGAGGCAAGGGTGTCGACTATATGTAGTGGAAGCAGTGAATGAAAGGAAGGGGCCCTCATTAGATCAGTACCTGGTATTGTCAGAACTTAAGGATGTTTTTCCGAACGAGTTACCAGGATTACCTCCTGAGAGGGAGATTGCCTGGTGCAGAACCAATTTCCAAGACCTCGTATCGGATGACAGCGCCAGAACTTTGTGAGTTGCAAATGCAGTTGAAGGAGTTGTTAGACTTAGGGCTAATAAGGCCGAGTGTTTCACCTTGGGGTGCACCAGTAATTTTTGTAAAGAAGAAGGATGGTTCCTTACGATTTTGTATAGATTACAGGGACTTGAACCATGCTATAGTGAAAAATAGGTACCCAATGCCACGAATAGATGACCTCTTTGATCAGATGAATGGAGCAGCGGTATTCTCAAAGATCGATTTGCAATCCGGGTATCATTAGTTAAGGATTAAGAAAGGCGATATCCCAAAAACTGCCTTTCGAACTCGGTTTGGACATTACGAGTTTGTCGTAGTACCTTTTGGATTGACCAATGCGCCAACAGTATTCATGAGCCTCATGAATGGCGTATTCTGGAGGTACTTAGACCATTTTGTACAAGTCTTTCTAGATGACATCCTCATCTATTCCAAGAACGAAAGAGAACATGAGGAACACTTACGAGTAGTGTTGTCCTGCCTTAGAGAGTAAAAATTGTATGGGAAGTTGTCGAAGTGTTCCTTCTTTGAGAAAGAGATCCACTATTTAGGTCATATCATTTCCTGTGAAGGAATCTCTGTAGACCCAGAAAAGGTAAAGGCCATTATGGAGTGGCCAGTGCCTAAAAATGCCCATGAGGCAAGAATCTTCATGGGGCTAGCAGGTTATTATCGGAGATTTGTGGAAGGATTCTCAAAAATAGCCAAACCCGTCACCAATTTGCAATGCAATTGGGTCAGGTATGAATGGACAGAAGAGTGTGATAGTGCATTCATTGAGCTTAAGAGGTTAATAACTAGTGCACCAATTCTACGAGTGATGGATATGGAAAAGGACTTCACAGTCTGCACGGATGCCTCGAAGCAAGGGTTGGGGGCCATGCTAATGCAGGATGGAGGAGTGATAGCTTATGCGTCAAGGAAGTTGAAGAAACACGAAGAGCTATACACGACTCATGATTTAGAGTTGGCAGTTGTAATGCTAGCTCTGAAACTTTGGAGGCACTATCTTGTGGGGCGAAACTTTGAGCTCAAAATAGACCATCAAAGTTTAAAACATCTCTTCACGCAAAAGGATATGAATGCTAGGCAAAGGTGATGGAGTGAGTTTATGAGTGAGTACGATTTTGGTATTTCGTACATCAAGGGAAAGGAAAATGTGGTCGCATATGCCTTGAGTAGGAGACCACGTATCTTCTCCTTGGTACCCTTAAAGGTCAATCTGAGGGAACATGTGTTGACACAACTCCAAGGAGACAGTTGGTATTTAAATGTTATTTCAAACCTCCAGAGCGGGAGGCAGTTAGATCCAAAGTATGAAGGATATAGTATGGAAGAAGACAGACTGTTAAGATAGCGAGGAAGGATGTACATCCCTGAGAATGAGAATATTCAAAGCATCATAATGAAGGAATCCCATAGAGAAATTTATTGTGTGCGTCCGGGTGTGAAGAAGATGTACGCATACATGAGGAAGATCTTCTTCTGGGTAGGTATGAAGCGTGATGTAGTCCATTTCGTCACCAAGTGCCTAGAATGTCAATAAGTGAAAGTTAACCACCATCACCCGGCAGGCCTCATACAACCACATGATGTTCCTATGTCCAAATGGGAAGTCATTTCTATGGATTTTGTTGTGGGGTTGCTGCTCACATCTCATAGAGACAATGCCATTCTTGTGATAGTGGATAAGTTAACCAAGAGTGCTCATTTTATTCTGGTTAGAGACACTTATGATGTCACTGATGTGGCACATGTGTTTGTAAGTGAGGTTATCCATTTTCATGGGATACCTAAGAAGATCATTTCAGATAGGGACTCTTGATTCACTTCTAGGTTTTGGAAAAGTTTGCAGTCAGCGTTGGGGAATCATTTGAACTTAAGCACAACTTATCATCCTGAAAAAGATGGGAAAACTGAGAGAGTAAATCAAGTCATGGAAGACATGCTCAGGATATATGTCATGGATAATCAAACCCAGTGGGAGAAGTACCTACCTTTGATAGAGTTTGCCTACAATAACAATTTTCATAGCTACATCGGAATGCCACCCTACGAAGCCTTGTATGGAAGGCCATGCAGAACGCCATTGAGTTGGGATAGATTAGAAGATCGAGTAACAATTGGGCCAAAATTGATTCAAGAGATGGAGGAACAGGTGATTCAGATTAGGCAGTGACTAAAAGAAGAACAGGATAGGTAGAAAAGTTATGCGGATGCACACAAGACCGACCAAAGTTATGAAGTGGGAGACTAGGTTTTCATTCGTATCAGGCCTAATAAGAGTGCCATACGGTTCGGGAAGGGGACAAAGTTGTCACCTCGATTTATAGGACCGTTCAGAATCTAAGAGAAAATTGGACCCGTT
>CBVK0100097870.1:0-30554 GCA_900067695.1 Picea abies
TTTAACCATTACTTGTATGTGAATTTCTTAATTGTTAACCATCTTTATGAATACAAAATTAAAGAACATTCATCAACACATAAACATGTAAGCATGCTATCTAAGAACAGAATTGGTAACGGAGTTCACCAGACTTCCTGGCTACCTCTTCGGGCCACTTTCCAAATGGGAAGGCCGATAGATTAAGTATTCAAATGCTTACAAAGTGAATTTTGAGTTCTGTCTGTCATATACAGTAACAGACTTCAACAACAGCTGCAAGATGAAATTCTGAGACTTTTAAGTATAAACATGGATATCTTTATGTTTATCCGGAAGGTTCTATGATCACTTTTCGGTCTGAATGTCTGAATGCAAAAACTGAAGCTGGATCTGGAATCCTTGTGAAAAATTAATACTTTTTAGTATAAACTCGATATATTTCTAAAACTAGACTCTGAATTCCTTTTTTGGCACTATTCCCAATCTTCCCATGATTGTACAGTCCATACGGCCTCGAGATGCGTGCCAATTCTGTACCACCTCGAACTACATGCAAATTCACTTCGATCACTATGCAGCATCGCCTTGATCTGCATGCCTGTCTCTGCCTACATCAAAACTCAATCTTCATTCCTCGGGATGTGTGCCATGCTCCATTTAAATATTAAAAAAATAATAGTTTTGGGGGCACGAGCTATGGGCCACGCGCTGTCCAAAATCTCCCTAATCTATGCAATTTTTAAGGATTGCACACCATTCCATATCATGTCCCATGGCGGTGGCACATTGGGGGTAGTGGAAGTGGTTATAATTGTTGGGGGGCCGGAAGTCCCAGGGTCAAACCCACGGGCTTCTCCTCCATGCACATATATTTGTTAACATATTTGATGCGCGCGACTTTGGGTTTACATGGCATAGTTAAAACACATATAATTCGGGCACACCATTTTAATACATGGTGTATTCATATATTTGACATATGGTATAAACATATGTTATGTTTTGGCGTGTTATAACATATGTTATGTTTTGGTGCGTTGTAACATATGTTATGTTTTGAATATTGGCGCGATTTGGGTTTTAATTATATGGTATGACATTTGGTTTAACCATTATGTTTTGGGTTTTTTTCACATATGGTTTTTTTAATACATATAAATACCAAGGGGATGCCTCAGTGTTGTCAAGGTCAAGGGCTAGGCTCTTGACCACCCTTTTTTTCAAACCAAATCATATTTAATTCATCTTTTTTAACCCATTTCTAATTATTTTTTACGAAACTTTCATTTCTCATATCTTTGTCACCTGGAGGCCATTTTTTCTAAAACGAACATCACCGAAAAGTTGTTGACGAGCTCTTCCACTTTGTAAGCTTTACTTTTCCATTTGAATACTTTAACTCTGTCGAATTTTGAGATGATCCACTTGGATCAAACCTTCCCACTAGAAAGCTTTTTTACCACAAAAAGTATGAAATCATTCAGACATGAAGTGAGGGCATGATCTCCCCACTTGACCTGTATCACCTATCCATTCTTCTTGGAATCTGTACATCTGACTCAGCAATACCACAATCAACACTGCACTGACATTGTTAAGCACATTAATCACATTCTTAATCACATCTTCATTCAACATTGTCGGACCCAACCACATATTGTTGATGAGTAATAAGTTGAATATAAACATTGAACCTGTGAAAGAGATTGTACCCAAACCATGCTAACTTTTAACCATAGAAACACTATCAACCAAAACAGGTGCATTGTAGTGAAATGACACTTCTTTTTCATGCTTAGGATTCTTTTCTTCCTTACATTGTATAGAGATAAGTGCCAAATTCTGACTTGCATTAACAACCCTTTTTAATTGTTGTGTAGTTCCCAATGATTTGTCGTTTTTGAATGAATGTGAATGCACTATGTACTCAATTCCTTCTTTAAACAAGTGATACTAATTATTTTCTCGATAGAAGATCTCTTTTCGATCATATAAGTACGGACTACCCAACACAATTCCACAGATATATAGTGGGACCACATCAAATTCAACCTCATCTACAAACTTAGATGTAATTGCAACCTAATGGATAAGGTTTCTTGTGTGGTTTTGTTGTTAATCCCAATTGCTTAACTACTTCTTCTGAAATAAGATTAACTTGAGATCCACTATCTATGAGTGTGTCAACCTTTGTTTGTTTTGTAATCACTCTTATATGAAACAATGCATTCCTCTTTATATCCTTAGAATTGTCATCATCTTTAGAAGTAGAAGCACATGCAGAACCAATGTTAGAATGATTTTTAACAATAGATTTACCTTTCACACCTACGATTGTTATCTTTATTTCGTCCTCATAATCTGATCCAAGGTCCTCAATGATAACTGTGGTTGTTTGCTTCCCCTTTCGATCCTTAAACCACTTTGGTTTCATTTTAGGATGTAGCTTCCACCACTTTGCCTCTTCATGTCCTTTCTTTTTACAATGCGAGCATGTAGGTCTCTCATCACCCTTCTTCATTGCAGTTGCATGTTTAACTTTCTGCTTTTCCTTGCCTTCTTTTTCCTGGACAGATTCAGCTGAAGAAACATCATGAACACTCTTTCCCTTTGACTCAATGTGAGTTGCTTGAACACACACCTCATCAAGGTTAGTCGGATTAAACATCAATATCATATGACGTAAATAAGTATGCAATCCTCCTATATATTTGAGAAGAGTTTCCTGTGTGTAGAGAGGTATACCAAGTATCAATGCTCTTTTTCGAAATTATTGTGTGTATTCTTGCACACTTTGTCCCTTACTTTGTCTCAAATTCTGTCAATCCATCATAGCCTGCTACATATACCCTAATGGATAAAAAAACATTTTAAGTGTTGAAGTGAACTCATACCAAGAGGAAACGATTTTGTCTTTCGTGGAAAGATCCTCTTGCGATCTACTCTCCCACCAAATGAGAGCAGTCCCTCCAAGTCAGAGAGAAGCCAACTGAATTTTAACATCATCTTCAGTGAACTTTTGAATCCTACAATAAACTTCAATTTGACGGATCCAATTGTCCAATTTTTCAGCATTAAGTTCTCCATTATACATAGGTAAATCAAACTTAATATCAAGCTTTAAATGAGGTATATTAAGATCAACTTTTGTTTTTTGCTTTTCAAATGGAGAAGGAATAGAACCATCAGGAAGAGATGGAGAAGTTGGTGGAGTTTTAGGAGGTTCCTCACCACCTTCTTCTTTTTTACCTTATGTATTAGATGGTCCACCTTGTTCACCTTTCTTTCGATATTGATAGAGCCCCTCTACCATCGTTTGCATTCTCATGAAAGCTTTCAGAAATTCCTCTTCAGAAGGGATAGAAGAATTTGTTGCTTCTCCTTTTGGTGAAGACATCCTTCCTCTTCTTGAACCAATCTCTGGATCAAACTCTTCAAGTTCTCCTTCACCACGCTAAAGCTTGGATCTTGTTAACATCAACTCACAAAGCAAATGGTTAACCTCGCTTTGATACCAACTTGATTTGAAATTTTTACTTGATCTTTAACCATTACTTGTATGTGAATTTCTTAATTGTTAACCATCTTTATGAATGCAAAATTAAAGAACATTCATCAACACATAAACATGTAAGCATACTATCTAAGAACAGAATTGGTAACGGAGTTCACCAGACTTCTTGGCTACCTCTCCGGGCCACTTTCCAAATGGGAAGGTCGATAGATTAAGTATTCAAATGCTTACAAAGTGACTTTTGAGTTTTGTCTATCATATACAGTAATAGACTTCAACAACAACTGCAAGATGAAATTCTGAGACTTTTAAATATAAACATGGATACCTTTATGTTTATCCAGAAGGTTCTGTGAGCACTTTTCTGTCTGGATGCCTGAATGAAAAAACTGAAGCTAGATCTGGAATCCTTGCGAAAAATCAAGGCTTTTGAGTATAAACTCAATATATTTCTAAAACTGGACTCCAAATGCCCTTTTTGGCACTATTCCCAATCTGCCCCTGATTATACAGTCCGTACGGCCTCGGGATGCGTGCCAATTCTATACCACCTCGAACTACATGCAAATACCACCTCGGTCTACATGAAAATTCACTTCAATCACTGTGCAGCATCACCTCGATCTGCATTCCTATCTCTGTCTGCATCAAAACTCAATTTTCCTTCCTCGGGATGCATGCCATGCTCCATTTAAATATTAAAAAAATAATAGTTTTGGGGGGCACGAGCTATGGGCCACGCGCCCTCCAAAATCTCTCGAATCTGTGCAATTTTTAAGGATTGCACGCCATTCCCTGCCATGTCCCATGGCGGTGGCACATTGGTAGTGGAAGTGGTTATAATGGTTGGGGGGGGCGGAAGTCTCGGGGTCAAACCCGCGGGCTTCTCCTCCATGCACATATATTTGTTAACATATTTGATGCATGCAACTTTGGGTTTACATGGTATAGTTCAAACACATATAATTCGGGCGCACCATTTTAATACATGGTGTATTCATATATTTGACATATGGTATAAACATATGTTATGTTTTGGCGCGTTGTAACATATGTTATGTTTTGAATATTGGCGCGATTTGGGTTTTAATTATATGGTATGACATTTGGTTTAACCATAATGTTTTGGGTTTTTTTCACATATGGTTTTTTTAATACATATAAATACCAAGGGGATGCCTCGGTGTTGGCAAGGTCAAGGGATAGGCCCTTGACCACCCTTTTTTTCAAACCAAATCATATTTAACCCATTTTATAAACCATTTTTAACCCATTTCTAACCATCTTTGACGAAACTTCCATTGTTCATATCTTTGTCACTTGGAGGCCGTTTTTTCTGAAACAAACGTCATCGGAAAGATGCTGACAATCTCTTCCACTTTGTAAGATTTACTTTGAAATTTGAATACTTTAAATCTATCTAATTTTGAGATGATCCACCTGGATCAGTGGAGCAGCCTGTGCTTTCTGTTTTGTCCCTCCCCACTGTGTGCAGATTGTATTTTCTTTGTCCAGTACCCAGTTTCAACTACACCTGGTACCTGGAACCTTCTTCATATTATTTTACTGAGATTTGTGGGGCAGTTGGTTATCATAGTGCAATTTCAACCGGATCCCATTTACTAAACCTTCCTTCCATTCTCCACTCAAGGTCTTCAACTGTGCAGCTCCTCCTTCTGTAACATAGGCAACCTCATATGGCCCAAGCCAATGTGTCCTGAACTTCCCTAAATGCTCCATGATTTTTTTGTCATATACCATGATCCAGGTGGATGTCGGTGGCCACCCACCTTTTCCAATTGGCTCAAAACAATTTTCTGCCAATTTTGGCAATTTACTATTTTTAGCAGTTTTTAACTTCGAGGGTCATTTTGAGGGCCCAAATGAAGGTTTTTCGAGATAAAGATTCTCAATGATAGTATATGGAATGATTGAGGCCCCAAAATGAATCTCCTCGATGATACATTTCCAACGGGTTATCATACGCCTAAAACAAAGATCGTATGCAAAAGTTACGACCCCAAGAAGTTAATGTACTAACTTACCCAAACAGGGCCCACATGACTATTGGCGCTTCATCTCCTAGGGTTATGTTTTTGGATTTCTAGGGTTTTTGGCATTCCTTCTTATTTTAAAAATTCCTTCAGAGCCTCATTGTAATCATCTTCTTGCGAATGAGAGCAATCATCACATCTCTTCTCAGAGATAAGCCGTCACCATTCTAGCGAGTCTTTCACTTTGTATTTTTACAGTCTTTGTACATTTCTTTCATTAATAGAAATCGAGTATTACTATATATCTGTGTTTATGGTTGCATATATGATACATTTTTATTATATCATTGTATATCTGTGATATCTATTTGTATTTCTTTATTATATCTACGCTCTCATTTCGTGCCGAAAATAATCTAAATCAGTGGTATCAAAGCAGGCTGCTCTTGATCATTTTTTTTCAGTGCATGTCCCTGACGAGGTCCGAGTATCAAAAGTTGGGTCTCGAGCTTGTCTTTCTTGAGGAAAATCTCTCTCGCACACCCAAGAAACCCTCAATGGCAGAAGAAAAGAAAAACGATGGAGAAAACAATCCTATTAGTCTATTGCTTGAGCAAGCTCTCTCGCGACAGAGGGAAGAAATAATGGAGAATTTTTCCCACATCCTTCAATGCCTGTCGATAGTAACAGACACATCTTCATCAATCGTCCACTTTGGAAGAACCTCACCTTTCAAGGTACAAGTTAATTTTGATATTCATGTATTTGAAGGACAAATAGATGCAGAAGCCCTAGACAAATGGTTAAATCTGCTAGAAGGTTATTTCTCTGTTCACAATTTTTCCGGCAGAGAAAATATCACCTTTGCACTCCTTAAAGCTCTTCCTCGTGTCAAAAATTGGTGGGAAACTTACTGGGATCAAAATTCCACAGTGGAGTCTGGAATATATGGGGTTGAGCCCACTTGGGATTTTTTTGTGGATGCAGTAAAGGAACAATATTTCCCTGTTGGCAACTATGAGGACCAGTACATGAGATGGACCACACTGCGGAAAGAGAGGGGCCAAGAAGTTATGGATTTCACCAATACCTTCCATACCTTGCACACCAAGCTGGGTATTAAAGACTCCAAATGACATTTGGTTCTGAAATATCGTGGGGATCTACACAGATACATCCAAACTGAAATGGATTTCCTGGACGTCTCATCACTCGGTGTTGCTTATCGATATGTTGTTAAAATCGAGAAGAAATTTAAGCACCAGAACAAATGGGAGTTTGGGTCTACAAATCCTCAACAACCAAAGTATGAGAAAGATGGCCCTAACAAATAGTCTCCCGAAAACCAGTCCAAGCCACAGGAAAAGAAGGGTCACGGGAAGACAAAGAAGGACACCGATGAATGTCTCTCAAAATAGTCATTGGTGGTCAAGATAAAAGAAAAGGAGCCGAACCCTGATTCTAAATCTGATTCTGAAAATACTAGTAAAGGACAGATCATTGACGCAGACCCTACTACTATTGTCGCGACCATAGCAATTCAACCAGAAGAACCAACAGATCCTGAAGAGGGGGAGTGCATTTTTCATTCACAGATGTGGGTGAAGGGGACCCCGCTGCATTTTATTGTATTTTATTGTTGATAGCGGAAGCCAAAAGAACCTCATCTCAGCAGAGGTCATCGAACAGTTGGGATTTTCGACAACACCACACCCACAACCATACAACATCGGGTGGCTTTGTCAAGGATGAGATCTTTGTGTCAGCCAACAATGTCGATTATCATACAGCATCCAACCCTTCAAGAATGAGGTATTATGTGATGTTTCCCCACTATATGTCTGTGATGTTCTCTTGGGCCAAACATATATGTGGCAGCACCATGTTGTTTATGAGTCTTGACCCCACAGTGTCATTGTTTCTCTGGGGGGTCATCTCTACAGAATACCAGAGGTAGTTCCAACTACTATTCCACCTAAAAAGTGTTGCAAGGTAGTATCTCATACTGCAAAATTCAGCTTCTTCACAATCTGTTCAAAAGGAGAACAAAAAGACACTACAACCACTACAGTCTCACCCCAAGCACCTTCTATCCAACAGAAGCAGGTCAACAAGGATGCAGCAAAGTGAAAATATTCCTTCTGCACACTGTCCTCTCATGTTTCTCAACTTTTTGAACATACTTAGCCTCAACAAGTTCGTGATATACTTCCACAAACTGAGCAACGCGACATCTCCAACAAGGCAAGCAACTCACCAAGATGCAGATTCAGCAAATTTTTTTCCCTCTCCCCAGGGAACTCAACGCAATGGAGACCATTTCTTCCTAATGAGGTAGGATTTATCTAGGTGGATATCAGTGGCCACCCACCTTTTTCGACTGGCTCAGAACAATTTTCTGCCAATTTTGGCAATTTACTATTTTTAGCAGTTTTTAACTTCTCAGGCCATTTTGAGGACCCAAATGAAGGTTTTTCAGGATATATATTCTCAATTATATCCTATGGCATAATTGAGGATCTAAATTGAATCTCCTCAAAGATACCTTTCCAACAGGCTATCATACGCCTAAAATGGAGATCGTATGCAAAAGTTACGACCCCAGGAAGTTAATGTACTAACTTACCCAAACGGGGCCCACATGACTTTTGCGGGGCCCACATGACTTTTGGCACTTCATCTCCTAGGGTTAGGTTTTTTGATGTCTAGGGTTTTTGGCATTCCAAATTATTGTAAAAATTCCTTTAGAGCCTCATTGTAATCATCTTCTTTCGAATGAGCGCAGCCATCACATCTCTTCTTAGATATAAGCCGCCACCATTCTAGCGAGTCTTTCACTCTATATTTTTACAGTCTCTATACATTTCTTTCATTAATAGAAATCAAGTATTACTGTATATCTGTGTTTATGGTTGCATCTCTGATACATTTATGTTATATCATTGTATATATGTGATACCTCTGTGCATTTATTTATTATATCTCCGCTCTCATTTCATGCCGAAAATAATATGGATCATACCAATACCAAATCTCCTTGCTGAAAGGATTTCTTCTTCATATGTCTGTCATGGTAGGCCTTTTCTCGTTCCTTTTGTATTTGCTGATGAAAACCTGCAATAAACATGTTTTCCTCTAATTCCACCAACTGTGGAAACCTATTTTGAACAACGTCAGTGTCATCCATATCTATGAATGTTGCAATTCTTAGTCTAGGAACCAAATATTCCATAGGTATCATTGCTTCTAGAACATAAACCAAATTAAAGAGAGTCTGCATTGTCAACTTCTTGCAAGTGGTTCTATAAGCCCATAACACTGTTGGTACTCTCAAATCCCAATCATCCTTGTTCACACTGCAAATATTCATCAATGCGGTCTCCAAGATCTTATTGAAATCTTCAACTGTCCCATTCGCCTATGGATGGTATGGAGTTCTCTTCTGATGGTGGACTTCAAATTCTTGAGTCAAGGATTCAATAGTCTTATTGATCAAATGTGTACCTTGATTGCTCATAAGGATCTTTAGACATCCAAATCGGGTTATGATATCATCAAATATGAACTGTGCATCTATAGTGGCACTATAGTCCTTGACTTCTCTTGCTTATACCCATCTAGTCAAATACTTTGTCGTGGTGATGATGTATCAAGCTCCTGTGCACTTTCCTAGTGGGTTGATAGGTCCCACAAAATCAATATCCCATTTCTCAAATGCCTATAAGGTTAGCTGAGGTGCTAAAGTCATCTCATCTCTTCTAGAAGGTTTCCCCACTCTTTGGCATACATCGCAGGCTCTGTAGTATTCCTTAGCATCCTTGTGTAAGGTGGGCCACCAGAGGCCATCTCTAAGAACCTTATGCATTATTTGTTTTCCTGCATAATGTCCTCTTGTGATTCCTTCATGTGCTTCTGCTAGAATCAGTGGTCTTTATGCCTCCATAACGCATCTCCCCAAGATCTCATCACGTCCCTTCTTATATAGTTGTCCAACTATAAGTGAAAAATCTGCAGCACGAACTACTAGTTATTTCTTCTGAATGATTGTATATTCACGAGGTATCATTCCTGTTGATAGGAACTAGACTATCTCGGTGAAGTGATCATCAACCTTTATGATGGCCAGCAACTGTGCATCTGGTAGTTTATCCTCCAAACCGGTAGGTTCCCCTCCATGTTCTAACCTATACAAGTCGTCAGGTCCCTTGTTCATTCTCCCTGTCTTGACCAAAATATCAAAATCATATTCCTAGAATAGCAGTATCCACATGCATATTCTTCCCCCCAACACTGGCTTGTTCTCTAGGTATTTCAACGCAAAGTGATCAGTGAACATCTTAAAGTGTCCTCCCAACAAATAGTGTCGAAACTTCTGCAATGCATACACCATGGCTAAACCTTCTCTTTGAGTGGTAGTGTAATTTATCTCATCTATAGAGAGCTTCCTGATAGCAAATGATAGTGGGTGATCAATAACTCATGCTCCTGGTTGTGCTAACATTGTTCCTAATGCAATAGATGAAGCATTTACATGCACATGAAATTCCTTACTCCAATCTGGGAAAACCAGAATAGGCGCAGTGACCATTTTCTATTTCAGTGTGTCGAAGCTCTGCTGACATTATTCTGACCTTTGAAACTGACAATATTTCTCTAAAATATTTTCCATGGGTGTTGTTATCTATGCATAACCCTTGATGAATGTTTTTTAGTATCTAGTATGTCCCAACGCAGTGCGTAACTGTCTAACCGAAGTAGGAGGAGGTAGATCAACAATGATGGCAATCTTGGAAGGATCTACTAGCAACCCCTGCTTGCACACAATATGGCCTAGAAGCATTCCAAAGGGTGAAAAGAAGATACACTTATTTAGGTTCAGGGCAATCTGACATTGCCTACACTTATCCAACATTAGTCTTAAACATTCAATATGATTTTTCAATAAGCTAAAACCAGCCCAATCATCAAAATATCCTTCCAAACATTTATGTAAAAACTCCTTGAATGCTTCGACCACCACCCTGGAAAAGATGGTTGGTGCATTCTTCAATTCAAAAGGCATCACTGTGTAATGGAAAGAACCCCATTCTGTTGCAAATGTGGTCTTATGGCGATCTTCCTTAGAAATCCTAATCTGGTGATAACCTGAAAATCCATTTGTGAAGGAGTAAACTTCCTGTCCTCCTACATTATCTAACACTTCCTCAGTAAACGGTGTAGGGAATGGGTCATGTAAACATGCATCATTCACCTTTCTTAGGTCTACAAAAATCCTGATCTCTCTTGTCAACGGGTTCTATGATTCTTGCTTCCAACATTCTATCTAATTCAATCTTGACTTTCTGCTTGTATTTGGGATTCAATCTGTAGGGTCTCTGCTTGACTGGCCTTGCATCTTGTTTTAAGGGGATCTTCATTTCTCCCATGGGCCCTTTAATTCCCTTCATGTCGGTGAACTTGGTTGGAAACAAGTCATGATATTCATGCAGTATTTCTATGATCTTATCAATGGTGAAATCATCCCAATAATGTCCAACAGTTGCCAACTTAGGTGCTTTCTATGTTACAATGTTAACTTTCTTGATTTTAATTGGCTTTCCAATGAAAGGTAGTTCGACTCCTGGTCCTTATATGTCTCTTTGTCCTTCAGTTTCTATGATGTTCACATTCCTAGGATCATCGTCTTCCTCAACATTGATATTGTAACAACCTTGCAATTTCTGAAGAGGTGCAGTCCATTCATCTTCTTCTTGCTCCAAAGGGAGGTTAGGTGCCTCCTCAAAGACTTTTTGTCTTACAACTTGTAAAGCCTGATCTACTGTGGGGTACTGAGTTTCAAATAAAAATGTAGCTACAAATTTCTGAGTCATACCATACCATTCTAAAGTACTGAGGCGTAGTTTGGCTTGAAGATACAAATTGATAGAAGTTGTGTCCAAAGTGTTGATGAACTTATGCACCCACTGTTCCTGAAGAATGTTGCTCCAGGCTTCCCCACAACTTCGCACATGGTCCTTCAGACAGCTCTGACCTATGTATCGAACTTCACACCCTTCGACTTGGTCTAAAAAGCATATTGTCATCAAAGTGTGACATTGCACCCATTCCGCAATGTTCTTCTTATGTGTTCCCCACCATCTTGTTGGTGTTGCTTTCAAGGATTCATCCAGTGCCAACAATCTCTATTGTCCTGGTACAATTGCTTCAAATTCCAATAACAAAGTTTCTAAATGATTTAAACCATCAAATGTGGGCAGATTATTTACTTATGTTCCAATCCAACGAACTTCCCTGGTCAATCTAGCACACCTCCGCACAGAAAATTAATACATTTTGTTCTGCCAGTTCTCCAGTGCTTCTTCTGAATCTGATGAACATGCGTTGTCACTACGCCAACTTAAATTCCCATCTACTGTATGATTAATGTAATCTTGTTGTCTTGTTGTCAATTTATATATATTCTCGAGCTCATATGTGTAGTCTTCTTCTCTGATGGGTTCTGTGTATCTGCGACCTTCATCGGGATCAAGAGGTGAAATGACCCTAAGGCCATCACCTTCAAATGTAATTCTTCTTTTCTTTAAGTCAACAACAGTGGAATTGTTGAAAGCCCAATCAATTCCTAACAGCATAGGATAAGGACAGCTATCGTCAACTATCTCAATCACCTCGAAGTCCACAAATGTTCTTACCCCGTCAAGGACCACAAGGACATGCTCCAGTCTTCCGAAGGGACTTACTGCCTGTTGATTAGCCATCTTGAGCCTGATAGGGGAGTAAATCAACTTAGCTTTTCCCATCAATGCCTAGGTTTGCTTCGTCATAACATTGGCTTCTGATCCCAAGTTGAGGACCACATAATCTATGTCATAGTCTCAAATATGAGCATTAAGGTGTAGTTCCTTGTTTGTCCTTCTCTTCCCAGATACTTGATGTATTTCTTTATTCAGCAGAGGATCTATCCTTCCTATCTCATATTGTCTGATCAAATTTTGCAGTTCTTGCACAAGTCCTTCATCCTTAATCAAATCAATGAATGTATATAAGAAAATGACAAGCTTTCTTACCTCTTTTCCATCTCAAGGTGTGACAGACTGATCGAATGCTAGAGGCATTCCACATTCTCTTACTTATGGCTGTGTCTTTGATGAAGAAACCTGATCTCTTCCAAATTCTCTTCTTGCCTCTTCAAACGTCTGCGTTTCTTTCCTTGGATCAAACACTTGTGTCTTCTCTGTAGCTCTTCTAACCCTTGATTCTTTTGTAGTCTTTCCTAGAGTCACCTTGTCTTCTCCTATAACAGCGCCTCCTCTAATGATAACAGTGACTCTGGGATCCTCCCCACGAGGTTCTCTTGATATTGGTTGTACTCACTGGTTTCCTCCTCGTCTCTCCTAAATTTTGGCTAACAGTATTGATCAGTCTTCAATAACATGTTCAAATGAGTTGCAGTAGCTGCAAGTGGTACAAGGGTTCTAGAATTCCCTTGCCAAGTGTCTTGGTTGTGCACAATTATAAAAAATGATCTGACCTCGACCTCGAACCATTTTTTGGCACAAGGACAGACCCAGGGTTCAACACTTCAACAGTGCACCAACAAAACCCTAACTATCAGCCCTTTCGGCAACACCTGCAAAGAAGATGAAGTATCACTCAAGGTAGAGGCAGGGGGTTGCGGGACTCAAGTGTCTACAACTTATCTGACACATAGATCTGTGATTACAACACTTAATAGAGCACTTAGACAACAATATGGATTAGGTTATGATTCTCATATACATCGTAGATTAACCCTTATTATAGATTAGCGCAGTAACAAAAAAGATTAACTGTTAACACTTCTTAGCACATAGCATAAGCTCGGATCTAACATTCATCATTCATAAAGCACTAAGAATCTATAGATCTATCTATAAAGCATCAAGATCAGTGCACTAAGCAGATAAATATATAAACAATAGAAACAACATTGCACAAAGCACATCAACATAAGATATACGTGGCTCACCCTAGTGTCGGTCTACGTCCACTAACTCTTCTTCTTCTTTATTGATCTTCAATCTTTCTACATTCTTCAGCTCCTATGCACAAAGCCACAGAGCGTAACTTCGCACTGGACAGGTGATCTACACACAATGCACTAGATCCACCTCCCTCAAAAACAGGTCAAGGAACAAAGCCTCTTATAATCACTTGCACTTAGCCCTGCAAGTTTCAGCACACTCTTTGCACGAAGCCAACTAGTGATGCACTAAGCCAATGACCTCTCTAAGCCAATTACTCCCTAAGCCAATTAATTTTCTACTTACATCACCTAGATACTTATTTATACATTACAGAAAGGCCTAATCATGGGTAAACCCATGGGCCGACATCCCATACATGTTACATAAACCCTAAAAGCCCCAAAAATCCCGCAAAATGAGCGAGATCCCACGATCTTCGCTTCGCATGGGTGCTTTGTCTTCGACCAACCTGTCGAAGTCTCAAAAATGGTCAAACATGACCAATGTTTTCTCAAACTTGATCGAGGACCAATAGGCCCCCAACACTCACCTGTGACTTGTCCCGATTCACTCAGTCCTGGGCAACACTGCTTCGAAGGCCTCGAGCTTAGCTCAAGCTGCCTTGACTTGCTTCTTCGCCAGAGCTTCCTGCTCGGAGAACTCTTGAATTACTTGCTCAGTGATAGGCCCTTCCAAGAATTTTTCCACTGTTGCGACCACCTATTCCAACTATGAGCCTTGTGCCTCGATATCTTCAAAAAGCATGCAGGCTTCATCCTGCACTGGCTGGAGTCTCTATGTCACCTCCATAACTCTTCTCTGGATGGCAGTGAACTGTTGTTGAACTTTACATTGCTCCTGCGACCTCTTCATCTTCTGAACTACAATACCCAACTTCATCTGTGTTTTCACTATGGACACCTGCTACTTCGCCTCCTGTAGTTGTTCTTCCAATGTCCTCAGCTACAGGTATTCTACAAGGCGCTCATACATCTGCGTACTTCAGTCATTTAATTGCTTACATTCTGAAGCCAATGCCCTGATTCTTTCTACTGCACTTTTGGAAGTTTATTCCCTCTGATCTCGCACTTCTTACGGAGTTCTAGGTACTACTTGAAGTTCTAGTTATTCTACTCTTGCTTGAAGTTGTTGAAGTTCTAGTTCTCTCGGTCGTCTCTTCTTCCATATGTACCAAGCCCGACATGGAACGAAGTTCTCTAGTTACTACCTCTCTAACCCTAATCTGCTCCATGAGTAGTTGGTCTTTCTCTTTTTGTATTTTCTCTCTATCCTCCTCGAACTTCGCTCTAATGTCATCTTTGTCTTGCTGCGCAACCCGAAGTTTCTCTAAGGCCTGCTTCTTTTCTTGCTTCAAGGCCTTTGTGGCCTACTCCTTTTATTCTTGGACTCGACGAAGTTGATTCTTAGTTGCATCTTCTAGCCTTCATAATTGGGTGGGCTCATCCCCCAATTCTGGAATTTCTGATGACGACGGCGCAGTAGACACTACGCAGCTCGAGTAGAGGGCTTGTTGTATGTCCTTCAGTTCTTTCTCGATTCTGTCAAATAGTGTCTCTTGCTTTGCTTCAATTCTCTGTAGGATATCCTCTGATGCGTCTTCTATAGCTATGATTATGATTTGGATATCATCCACTATGAGCACATTCTGCGACTGAGGCTTATTGGCTCGATACTTCTTTCTTACCGAAGGTTTCTCCAGGGAAACCTTCCTCTTCTACAATGCTTCTGTTGTGGTGAGGGGATTCTTTGGTGGTGTCACTTCACCTTTTTCTTGCTTGTCTTCTTCCCCTTCCTCTTCTTGGTTTACTTCATTGCCTCCTCCTCCTGCAAGTGAGTCAAGCACAGTTTCCTTCGATGCATTGTCATTCTCCTCACTGTCTATGTCCTACAATTCCTCCTTTTTCTTATTTTTCTTTGTGTTTCTCTATTCATCATACTCAGTCCAGGTGACCAAAGGAATTTTGATGATGTCAAGGTCAAAGAGTTATGCATCTTCAACCGATACAAGGAATTCGGTTTTCCACTCCTTGGTTATCTCCTCCATATCTTTGTTAGTCAATTTATAGTAGGATTGCAGCTCCTCCTTACTTTGATCCCTATGTGCAATGATGTATATCAAGTGTCGGTCAGTACAGAACGTCTCTAGTGGCCTATACATATGCAAAGTGTTCGGGGTCATCCGCGGAACTGATTCAATGGTGTGTTTGAGTTGTATATAGTAAGCGTGGAACACCGCATTCGATTTCCACTGCTTCACCATATCACTTGTGTACAACAAGGTGGATAACCTTGCAACCAATGGCTCTGATGGCTTGACATTTGGGAATGTCGCTCCCTCTAGCATATCCCAAGTGACAAATTCAATTAGAATCAACAACCAACTGAAGTGAAATTCGTAGCCTTGGTCCTACGCTTCATGGCAGTCCTTCTCCAACTCGTTGACAAGGTAGCTTGCCTAGTTCATCTGCATTCCTTCGACACACTTCCCTGTGAGGTCGACTACGAACCTTGTGACCTCTGTCGGATGGTTCTTTCGAACGTGCTTTCCAGCTATCAATTGGAAAGAAAGGCACACTATGCCATCCTGGATGGAGGCTACCTTATAGCCTCACTTCCCCTTCTCCACATCGCCATAATCCTCCTTGATGCATTGGGCCAAGGAGCGATCTGATGTCTTTCCTGGGTAGAACTAGTGAGGGTCCAGTCCTTTCAAGCTCAATCTAGTGATGAGGTGGATCGGCGTCAGATCCACAATGATGCACCTATTCAACCAAATATACCCACCATGGTAGCACGATAGGAGGAGTTTAACGCACACGTTAACCTCCTGATGTCTACCAAAGTGGGGGATCTTCATCATGTTTAATATCTTCAATCACGCAATATCCTTAATCCATGGCTTGGGAACTATCTTGGGATTCTTCCTAGTCGTCTTCGTCAGGTACCTATGCGGTGTGAGCATCGCATAGTTCTTTCAGTCTCCCAGGTTGAAATCACTGATCTTGAGAGCTGGGATCAGTCCCAACTGAGGTACGACTACATGTATCCCCTTCAAGAGGTACGCAGTGATCAGTGTGTACTCAAAATCATGCAGGACGCTATCACGACTAACTGTTCCAACCAGAGGTGGGATGTACTTCGGCAAGACCAACGGGATCTACTTCGCATTCGCTGGATCATCGCAGTGCTTTCTTCTTTTCTCAGTCGCAGTTCGGCTAGACCGACATGCATTCAAGGGGTATGCTTGAAATCCTCCCATCGGCGATGCCTATATTCCTACATACATGACTTTCTCAGCCATGAGGTCAATCAAAATTTCTTCCACAGATTTCTCTAGTGCGCTATGCCTTCCCGACATTCACACTTGTAATAAAATAACTCGGGTAGTTGAATGGACACTCAAGGTAATTGAATCAATGGATAGGTATAGAAAGTATAGCGAGGTATGAAATCACTTCTCTATTAGGTTGGATATCTTGGTTTGCAAAAAGTATTCCCGACGCAGCGTCCGATGGGTTAAATAAGCAACATCATAACAAATTCCTCCAATGGGCAGGAATGCTTCAATCAATATGATTCCATCCATTGTTGCATGGTCCCAATGGTCCAATGGTGATATTTCCATCAATACTTTTGTTTCTAACCATTCCATAGCATCATTCTAATAGTCGGGACACCTCCAACAGTCATATAGCTTAACCATGGCAAAGTGCCATTATGTGTTGTTCTATTATTTTGACAAGGTTAAAGTTCTACAACCCTGCCTTATGCGAAGTATTTCTTGGAACTTCCTGCAGTTTTTCTAACTTTGCTTTCTTCTTACTAAACTTTCTTGTCTTATTTCCTGTGATCTGAGTCTCTGGATTCCTCTTTCCATTTTTATTCTTATCTTCTCCTAGTAAATTGACTTCGCACTGCGGAGGGTATTTCAAAGGATTCGAGTGTAATACCTCTTCTCTTATTATTTCTGGGGTAGATGCACTTCTTTCCAGTATGGACAGGTTCTTTAATCCTTCTTGTGTTCTTTCAACCTCGACAACTAACTCTCTTGCCTTCTGTTGCTTTGACTTGTCCTCTTGTTCTTGTATTAGTCGCTCTATTTTTCTAGCTATGAAGTATCTTAATTCTTGTTTTTTTTGTTCTTTAGCTTCCTCCTCTGCTTTCCTTTGGATTTGATCTTTCTCAAACCAGGTCTTTCCTAACAAGAGTGCAAAAGGGGAATTTTTCTCGACAAACTTAATGACTTCAAATTCTTCTTCGATCGATGTTCCCTAAGAAATCATAGGTACATTAGTAACTCTTCCATGCAGGATTATCATATTTCCTTTAAACAATCCTATCCCTCCCAGTGAAGGAACCATAGCAGGCCTTCCCAAAATTTCCCAAGTGGTTTCTGGCATAATATTCACATGTGTTTCTTCATCCAATACACAGTCTATGTCAAAGTCTCCTATTCTTGTTTCTATGCATTGCTTCTCTTTTAAGATATATGGTAAACTCATGTCTATGTGATCATTCAATGTTTCTTTCATCTGTATAAGATAGTCTCTAATTCTTTCTAGTTCTCTAACATATCCTTAGTCTCTTGACCTTCTTCATAGTTTTCTTATCTCATATTCATATTTTTAACTTTAGCAATCATTCTTGTACAATCCAAAACCTCATGACCAATAGCTTTACAACAAAGACAAATAGGACCTATACCAGGGATTTCCTTAGCAAGATGTCTCGGTCTTCTATAGTTATAACACAGTGTCAATCCTCTCTTCCTTTTAAACGATCCCCAACGTTTCATGTACTACACACTGGGATCATAGTGATGGACCTGCAATCTGCAAAAATTCTGTCTAGTTTCCTGCATCCACTTGTTAGTCCAAAAATTATTTCTATGCATAGGAATAACATATCTTTCACTATCTCTATCAAATTTATTCAGATCAAATCTTCCTTCTTCTAGTTGTTCCCTAGCTTTCAGACTAGGAAAAAATCTATCAAACATGCCTAGATTCATACTTTCGAAGAAAAAATTTCCACTTATCTTACCTTTACCAGAGCACAAAGCTTTAACTAGATCTTACCTCTTTTCTTCAGATCAGTCTACTCTCTTAGAACATAGATTCACAAGTCAAGTAGAATATTGCGCACTACAACAACAAATCTATGCACAGAGATTTCTCTTTTCTTTAGTTCCCAGCAATCACAATTTCAAGTCCCGCAATGGAACTATTTGTTTTCACAGGGGCAGACCCAGGGTTCAACTCTAACAGTGCACCAACAAACCCTAACTACTAGCCCTTGCAGCAACACCTAAGGAGAAGATGCAGTCTCACCTAAAGTAGCAATAGGGGGTTGCAGGACACAAGTGTCTACAACCATAGGAAATGTAAACTGGATCCAAAACAACAACACACTGAGATCTAGTTATTCTTTACCCCACTTAAACCTACTTCGAAAGTTATATCTCAAATCTATCAGATCAATGCAATAACAGTATAAAAAAAGGCAAAGAACATAGCATCAACCACAGAGACAAAATTTTTTACGTGGTTCACCCTCTCCCTAGGGCTACATCCATAGAACTATGTTTCTCGATATATTATGTGAAAACATACAGTTCTATCTACGCACTTAACTTGCAAATATATCTCTCTTTATATCTTCTCTATCTCCCTTTCCTGTGCACCCAGCTGAAGATTTGATCTTCACACCCAGGTGAAGATCTTACAATACAATAATTCTCTCACCACACAATGCTTCCCTCTCAACAATAGCAACAATCAAAAACATTAACCAACAACAACGAACAACGGACCAACTTTGAACGAACCCTCCCAGGTCTTCTAGACCTTTATTTATACATTACATGACAAAGGTCTAGGTGTCAAAACCCTATATCCCAAAACCCTAGGCATCTAAAAACCTAGGTCAACTTGACCCACATTTTCAGGGCTTCACCAACCCGTCTTTCCCTCTTTCCCACCAAGTGTTCCAAAGCATTCATTGGTGGTTTTTCCGTTTGTTGATTTGTCCACGATCCATCTTCTTTGTTGGCCTATCTTCCTTTATCTTCTTGTTCAATGGCTCTCTTTCCCCTACTTCTCTCCTTATTTTTTGCTTCTTTGACCACTTCGACTCATTCTCAATCAATGTGCCTTCCGCGTAGTTCATACTTCATCTTTTCTCTTCCTTTTTCTTTGATTTCTTCCATAATCCATAACCAAGGGCCAACAACTTCTTATGCATTTCTGCTTGTAAGGCGTTAGCAAATATTTTACATTGAGATGATGAGAAGGCTTCTCAACTCAACTCATTTTTTAGGGCCTATATTTTATGATTGAGGGAATTTTCATAATCATATTGAGTCACATGAAAGGCATCATTATCATATTGAAGCAGGTGAATTTATTCTTGAAAGTTAAAATATTCCTCATCCACAAGATCTTCAGTTAAACTTTTATCATTATTATCTCTGATAGGGGGTTGAATGGGTTATTCTTCATCACTTCTTTCCCTTATCATTATTTGTGGTTTGAATGGGTCTTCTTTCCGGTCAAGGGTAGAAGTTTCTACTTTAGTTGACTTGGATGCTTGCAATAATTGGTTTTGTTGGTCTTTCAAGCAATGGTTTTCAACTTGCATGAATTCTATCATTTCTTTTCTTTCAACCAACTTCTGATACAGTTGCTCCATATATTTATGGCTAGCTTGTAGCTCTCGGGTTTGTCCATGTTGTACATTAGGCATATTCAACTTTTCTTGAGGAATTTATTTCATTTTCCTTTTGGTTGATCAAATATCCCATAGTTGTATTATTTTTAGGATCTACACCCAAGTAAATGATTTTCTTCTCCAACTCACTAATCCAAGCCTATTTGGCCCTTGTTGCTCCTGTCCCATTGTTCAATTTCCTGTCAATTTTTACTACCATCTCCCTCATCTTCCTTTCACTTACAAATGATTGCAACACTCCTTTGTATAGCATGTCATTGGTTTTATTAGGCATATCAATCATGTCTCCAGGATTAATACTACCAAGATTAATCCTTATTTAAGTTTCTCTGTAATCAATAGGGGTAAGGGGACTTGGTTATTTTGATTCCAACACAGCCAAATTGAAAGTTTCTTAGTTGCAATCAACGGAAGAAAGAATTTTTTTCTGAAATGTACCTTGACGATACCTCTCTTTTATCAGTTCTTGATTCTTGTTTCTCATGTCTAAGTAATGGGAAAAGAGAGAGGGTTTATTTTATGAAGTTCCTTGAGTTCTAGAAGTGACAACTCCTCGTGATGACAACATGGTTGAAGTGAGATGGTCAATGGTGATAGTAGGTTCCTTTGGGTCTATCCCATCCTCACTAGATCCCTTAGTGATTTGTAATATTCTCTTTCCTTTTTCCAAGATCTATGTAATGACTCCATGTGAATCTGATTCCTCGTCACTTCTAGGTCTTTTATTCTTCTCCCTATCAATATCCATGTCAGACTAGAACTCTGAAAATATCCTCTTTCTAGATTGTAGTTCCTACTTTTGAGGAGTTATAAAGACACTTGATTGGTCCATTTAATGAATGAGAGTTGGGTTTCATACCTCTTCCTCTAGAACTTTCTTAACCTCCTCTCATGAGTCTAGGTTAGCAATGGTTTCTATGGCAGGGAATCTCTAATACTTATAGGTGGGATTTTTGGCTGCTATCACTCCATATCAATCATACACACACTTACTTCCCTTTACAAAATCAAATTGTTGGGAGAAGTTCTTAGTTTAACCAAAAAATGGCCCACCTCCTTAGTAAGATTGAATGTCATATCCTAACTATGTTGGGAAAAATGAAAATGGTATGATACCAATCTCTACCTGTTGTACTCCAAGGAAAAAATACTAGGGGTAAGAAGTATTGGCATATTATAGGGATCGTGTTCAAAAACATATACACTGATAAGAGAATGGTCCTCTTCCCAATACCAGTCTCTTGTCCTGACAACCTTACTTAATTGTGTCATTTTGTTTATTTGAGGAAAAATTCTAGGAGGAGGAATTGCATGGATCATAGTGTAACATGCACACGTGAATTTATTAACATAAAGGATAAAACCTTTATTCTATTGTTCTCTTCCCACTTCTGCAGTCCATTCAATTACATGGTTGATATTTCTTGCATCATTTCTTATACTAATTTTTATTCTCTCAAAATATGAATAATTATTAAACATTATGAGGTAAACTAGGTAGGGTTAATACCTAAAGGACTTGGTGTTGTGAAAATTGGACAATTGGAAATTGATAACCTCACTCAAGAACTTATCATAATCGGCCTTTGTCAAGGTGATGGAATATGGAGGAAATAAGACTGTAAACATCCCTAGAATATATTCATCTACAATCCTATCCTACTCATAACCTAGGATCTAACATATAATGGAAATGGCCTGCCTGGTTATTTCAGATAAAATGGTAGACTTGAATGGAGGTGAATGGGTTGGAAGTGGAGCATCTGATGCTAAAAGGTTACTCAAAATATTCTCTTTTTATTGTTGGGATAAACCTTGGTATTTTGTGGCCAAAGCATCATCATCCAGGGGTTCTTGAGAAACGTGCTTAGGTAATTTGAGCATTTGGGCGATGGATTCTTATGTAAGTGAACATATGAACTTGGAGCCATCTACATCTGTGATATGTTTCTCATTTCCCTTATAATTATCAATGCACCACTCTACTAACTCATGAAAATGATAAGTTTTGGGGACTGTGGATCGAGCCAAGTTTGATTCCTACAAGTGCAAGAAATATATACCATTGTTAGCATTGGTCTAGGATCTATGAATAAGTTGGTGGAGGTCAGGGAAGGACATATGTAAGGTACCAGATCTATTATAATAGAAGAAAACATAAATACTATGGAGAATAACAACAGAACAACACAATATATGAAATCTCAACACCAAAATAATACCTTTATTGATAGGAAACATTGTTCACTTGCCTCTTCAAGGGGGAAACCTCTACCAGAGCGGCTCTCTATTACAATAAATCTCTAGACAAAACTTCTCATGACTCCTACTCGTATTTATACTAATTTTGTCTTCTAAAGATCATTCTAGAGGAAGATCCTTCTATAAGCATAAGCTTCTATTAGGTGTTCTTACATTGACTTATTCAAATTTATTAAATAGGCATTATTAACTAATGTCGACCTTTATTACATGGAAATATATTATTCTATATACGTGAGAGGTTAGGGAGTTAGGTCACTAACATGCCCTCCCCCTTTAAAAATAACCTTTTCCCCAATGCTTGAGATGAGGAAACTATTGCAGAATGGTAGTCAGCTCCCAAGTAGCATCTTCTGGAGTTGTATCTTTCCACTACACTAACACTTCCTTGATGGCGCGCTAACAGAGACAACACTCACGTTGGTCCAAGACTTCTTGTGGATGCAACCAAATGGAACCTTTTTCATACAACTCAGGGAGACTAGATTGAGTTTGGAACTTAGTACCAATCACCTTCTTTAAGAATGAGACATGAAAAATAGAATGGATCTTAGAATGACTGGGAAAAGCTAACTAGTAAGCCACCTTCCCCACTCGCTTGATAATTGTATAAGGAACATAAAATTTGGGAGCAAGTTTCTAATAGTGGTTTGTTTTGAGTGAAGTCTGCTGGTAGGGTTGCAAACGAAGAAACACCTAGTGCCCTGCAAAAAAATTTCATTTGAAATGACCTTGATTTGCTTGTTGCTTCATGTGATTCTGAGCCATGGCCAAATTTTTTTTGAGGGTGAAGAGAATGGCTTCGTGAACTACAATATTGTTGTCATCCTATCGAACCTTTGATATTCTTGGCATGTAGGAGAGAACCAATGGTGGATTTTTTCCATATACTGCTTCAAAATGAGTCATGCAAGTAGTTGTATGGTAAGATGTGTTCTACCACCATTCAATGAGGGCTAACCACTGAGACCATTGATTATGTCGTTCATATGAAAAACACCTCAAACATGTTTCCAAGCACTTGTTGACAAGTTCACTTTGGCCATCAGTCTGGGGATGATAGGTGGTGTTGAGATGCAATTGGGTGCCCTAGAGATGGATCAATTATTGCCAAATATTGTTGGTAAAAGTGGGATATCGGTCAGAGACAATAGAATGAGGCATGCCATGAAGATTGAAGATATTATCCATGAAAATTTGAGCCACTATGGATGTTTTGAATGGGTGTTGGAGAGAATAGAAATGAGCATATTTGTAAAGAAGATCAACTACCACCATGATGACTAATTTATTTCCCGATTTAGGTAATCCAACAATGAAGTCTATAGAAATATCCTTCCAAATAGCTGACGGAATCGGGAGCGGTTGTAGTGTTCCTCGAGACTTGATTTTTTATCTGTTATTCCATTGACAGACATCACATTTAGCCACAAAGGTGTGGATGACTTGTTTCATAACATCCCATAAAAAAGAACGTTTGATCCTTTAATAGGTTTTGGTGAACCTGAATGCCCAGTTGTGGGGGAAGCATGAAGCTCTAAAAGCAACATAGATTTAAGTTGTGATTGTTTGCTTAGATACATAAAACCTTTGTATCGAAGATCATTATTGTTCCAAGAGTGCCTTGGAGAAACTGGAGAATTTTCTTGCAACTGTTGAATAAGCCCATAACTTTTGGGGTCTTGTAGCCACTCCTGGTGAACATCTTGGAGCCAATCTAGTACAATGAAGGAGAGAGAAAAAAGGGATCATTCGTCTTAATACTTCTGGGAAAGATCTTCAGTGACCACATTTTCTTTTACCTTCTTGTAAATTATCTCATAATAATATCCAAATAGCTTGCTTGCCCATTTTTGTTTCTCCGCAGAGGAAATTCGTTGTTTCAGAAAATGCCTGAGGCTCTAATGATCGGTTTTAATTGTTGAAAAATTTTCTCAATTACATTCTTCTGGGAAAAGGGATGAAGATACAGGTGGAAATTGAGAGGAAGACTGCCCAAAACTAGAGGAATGAAATGATCATGAACACCGTGGGAAGGGGGGAGGCCATGGGGAGTGGAAAAAACATTTGTGTGTTTGGAAAGTATGGATTGGAGACCAGGATGCACAGATGGTGTCTCAGCTACTTGAATGGAATTGAGTTGTGAAATAATTCCTAAATGGCCTTTTTTGAGGAGATTTTCCATTCGATGGGAACTAATGATCTCAAAGGAGCCTATTGTGATGCCTTGGAACTTATATTGTTGGTTTTCATGTTGAAATTGCATGGTCAATTCCTTAAATACATGAGGATGGGACTGAGAGTGTGTAACCATTTTGTACCAAACACAATGTCACAACCACTCATGTCGATAGAGAACATATGAGATTTCAGGTTGTAGTAGCCAATTTGGAGACGCACATTTTCACAATGCCCCCCACATTTCATGGAACCTCCATTGGCAATCATGATTTGAAAATTGTTGACTACATGGATATAGAAATGGGTTTCTTGAGCAATGCATTGATGAATGAAATTACGAGTGCTACGACTGTCAATTAGGATGATGACCTTCCTATTTTTAATGTATCCAATTAGCTTGAGTGTTTGGGGAGTAGAGAAGCTCGTGAGTGCATTCAATGAAATGATTGGTTCATGTTCTGGTGGATCAGATGGTGGAGTGATAGGAGATGGCTCAAGTAGCTCTGCTCCATGAGAAGCCTCGACCTCATCGTCAGAAACATCCTCAAATATTTCCATGAACAACTTATGTTCCTTACACTTGTGCCCTGAAAAATATTTTTCATCACAATTATAGCAAAGACCCTTGAGTTGGCGATCAACCATTTTTTCCTGGGTCAATGTTTAGATCTTGAGAGGGGTGGCATGAAGGGAAGGAGTGGGAGGGAGATGACATAGAGGGAAAGAAGGTTTGTGGTGTTGGGAAAAAAAAACCCATTGGGATTCCTTTGCACATTGAATAGCTTATAACCATGTACCGTGGAAGAGTTTATCATTGCATTTGAGCAATTAGATTTCAAAATAAAGGGTATGTCTAATACCTTTTTTCCGAGAATGGTTTATCAGTGGAAGGAAGGCTATCCAGAACTAGAGGAATGGAATGACCATGAACACTGTGGGAAGGGAGAAGGCCATGGGCAGTGGAAAAAACATTTTGGTGTTTGGAAAGTATAGATTAGAGGCCAAGATGCACAAATGATGTCTCAACTACTCGAATGGAATTGAGTTGTGCAATTATTCCTAAATGGCCTTTTTTGAGGAGATTTTCCATTCGATGGGAACTAATGATCTCAGAGGATCCTGTTGTGATGCCTTGGAACTTATATTGTTGGTCTTCCTGTTGAAATTGCATGGCCAATTCCTTAAATAAATCAAGATGGGACTAAGAGTGCATAACCAGTATGTACCTAATACAATGTCACAACCACCCGTGTCGATAGTGAACATATGAGATTTCAGGTTGTACTGGCCAATTTGGAGACAAAGATTTTCACAATGCTCCCCACATTTCATGGAACCTCCATTGGAAATCATGATTTGAAAATCATTGACTGCATGGATATAGCAATGGGTTTCTTGAGAATTACGTTGATGAATGAAATTATGAGTGCTACCACTGTCAATTAGGATGATGACCTTCTGATTTTTAATGTATCCAATTAGCTTGAGGGTTTGGGGAGTAGAGAAGGTCGTGAGTGCATTCAATGAAATGACCAGTTCAATTTTTGGTGGATCAAATGGTGGAGTGATAGGAGATGGATCAGGTATCTTTGTTTCATGAGAAGCCTCGACCTCATCGTCAGCAACATCCTAAGAGATGTCCATGAGAAACTTATGTTCCTTACACTTGTGCCCTGGAAAATATTTTTCATCACAATTATAGCAAAGACCCTTGAGTTGGTGTTTAACCATTTCTTCCTAGGTCAATGTTTAGATCTTGAGAGGGGTGGGATGAGGGGAAGGAGTGGGAGGGAGAGGACACAGAGGGAAAGAAGGTTTGTGGTGTTGGGAAAAAACAACCCATTGGGATTCCTTGGCACGTTGAGCATCTTCCAACCAAGTATGGGGGTGATTCATGAGGACTTGGGATCGCATTTCATCCTTGATGCCACTGATAAACAATTCTCGAAAAAAGGTATCATACATGCCCTCTATTATGAAATCTAATTGCTTAAATGCAGTGATAAACTCTTCCATGGTACTTGAATGTTTCAATTTGGTCAAACGGCCCAGGGAGTGTATATCAGTGTCAAATATACATATCCTTGGCATGATTTTCGATACCATTTCCACCATTTCCAACATTCAGGATCCAAATAGAGGACATCATAACAAAGTTTGGCCAAGTCATCAGTAATGCCATGCAAGTAGAAGTAGTGTTCCATTTGAGTTACCCAACTAGTGGGATCCGAGCCATCAAATTTGTTCACCTCCACTCGTGGAAGACATAGATCATGATCAAAAGGGTTGGACTGAAACTGTTGGGAATTGGAGGAAGTTGTACCTTTGAGGTTAGAAGGTTGGTCAGTTGAGGAATGGATTCCGTGAATGGGTAGTTTTTCCAAGACCTTGGTAGAAAATGATTCAAGTTGAGACTCAAGGTGGGATGCAAGTTGGTTGGCAAGGTGTGAATTGATGTCCTTCTTCAATTCCTCTTTCATGTAGTCCATTTTGGATTAGATGTGGGTATTAATGCAGTTTTCAAGCTCTTGGTTGTGAGTGGTGGCCATGGTGAGGGGAAAACACAGGAAGAGATGGGAAAGAAAGGAAGTTGAAAAGGGCGGGTAGTCCATGGAAAACCAAGGAAAAAAAATGATAGGTATCACTGTGATTAGGACAAAAAGAGGAGTATAATGGAATAGGTCCCAAGTAAAGGTGTCATACCATAAGGAAACAAAAAGGATAAAAAATGATAGGTATCACTGTGATCGGGATGAAAAGAGGAATCCAATGGGATAAGTCTCAAATAAGGGTGTGAATAGGCCCCATTATCTGCGAAGTTATACTCTGATCTAAATAATAGTGTAGTTTCTAAATGCCCAAATTCTTAACAAAAAAGAAATGTATTAATTTTGCAACCAAAATGTAGGAGGCAAGGTTGCGCGACAAAAAACTTGTTTGTTCCTAGTTTCTTCTATTTCCTTCCCAAGGTTTAGGGTTTTTGTCAGTGTTCCCACAAACAAGGGTTTACTCTGTTCTATAGCTCTCTGATATACATGTAGTACTTAGCCCAATATCTCAGGGCACCAACTAAGGAGGCTAGACTGTACCCTTAGTTGTTATACCCGATTACCCAGGTACTGGAGAGTATCTTCCCCAGTGTTATTCTCGGTGGCACTATAGTATTCAAGTGGTCATTTGGTTTATCTATGGAGGGATTCATACGATCTAGGTCAATCTGTATACAGATGTTTTATGATGCACTACCGCTCGAAGGGGTACTAACAGGGGTTACAAGAGTGGCCAACAATGTGTTCTTAAGTACCACTTGTAGTTCCTATGTGTATGATTCCCAAAATGCAGATTTATGCATTGAATGACGAATATCTATAGTTTTAAGATGTCGAAACACGTCTATACCCTGTGTTAACACTGAGTAAATTGTTGGGTTGAATATGTTGGGTATGTGTTATATTCTTTGCATGAGTAGTCACCTTCCTTGAGAAACGTGTCACCTGCCTCGAGAAACGTGTCACATATTTAGGTGGTTTTTTGGAACATGGTTTTTGTCGATGGTTTTCTATTTCCGGTTAAGGAATTAGGGTTGTGGACTAATCCAAGTCATTGGGTTAGGGTTTTGGATGTCATTGGCTCTTATATGTATATTGTATTGTAAACGTATATTGTATTGTAAACAATGTATCACTATGAATGAATATAGAATATGCTGGTTTTCCTGGTTTTGGGTTTCCAGGGGAAAAATCTCTGTGTAATGTTTGTATTTTCCATTGTATATTTTTTGTTCTTTTACTGAATATCTATTTGCAGTAGATATTGTACAAGTTTAAAATCTACATTTGGTATCAGAGCTTTGTTGGCTTCAGGGGGATGCCTTTATGGTCAAGGGTTTGGCTCAAGACTATGATAATCCTTGTTACAGTGGGAGATCTGCGGTATTGATTTTTCAGGTGAAAATAAATGGAAAGAAATTCAAAGATGGAGATTGAGAAGTTTAATGGGAAAATTTTTGAGTTGTGGAAGCTAAATATGGAAGATCTGTTGGTGGACAGAGATCAATGGATCATGGTAGATCCAGGTACTGCACCTACAAGAAATTCAACAGATGACTGGAAAACGTTGGATTGGAAGGCAAAGAGCACAATCCGACTGTGTCTCTCCAATTCAGTATTATTGAATGTGTCAGAGGAAGCTACAGCCCAAGATTTATGGGAAAAGTTGGGGAAGTTGTATCAGTCTAAGTCCCTGGTAAATAAACTATTCCTAATAAAGAAGTTGTATAACCTGAGGATGAGAGATGGAGACTCGGTGGTAGAGAATTTAAATGCCTTCAATAGTGTGGTAAGTCAGTTAGTATCTGTTGAGATTAAAATTTCATATGAAGATAAATGTATTAGTTTACTATTTTCTTTACCAGACTCCTGGGATAATCTAGTTGTGGCCATAGGTAGTAATACAACTACCTTGAACTTTGATGAAGTGGTCTCATCCTTTTTGTTGGGGGATATGAGATGGAAGAATATGGAAGGACAGAGCACAGATGAATTATTTGCAAGAGGACGTTCCCAGGAAAGGAATAGATCTAATTTCTCAAGTGGGGGATCTAAGTCTAAGGGTAGATCTAAATCTCTCGAAAAGTTTGTAAGGGTATGTTGGAGATGTGGAAAAGAAGGGCACTACAAGAAGCAATGTATATCCAAGGTTGAGAAAAAGAAGTTATCTGAAGAATCTCATTCTATAGAAGAAAAGACCTCCAAGGAAGAAGGAGGGGATGTGTACTTGGATTCTTCAAGCACACATGAAGATCATGAGGCATGGTTGGTTGACTCTGGGGCATCCTTTCATATGACTCCCCACAGGGAGTGGTTCTGTGAATATAAAAGGTATGATGGAGGTAATGTTTTCTTAGGTGATGATTCGACAACCAGAATCATAGGATGAGGAAAATTCAAGTTCAGTCTCATAGATGCAAGGATTAGAACACTTCTTGGTGTTCTACACATCCCATATTTGGCCAAAAATTTGATTTATGTAAGCAAAATGGACGATGCAGGGGTAAAAACAATATTTGAAAAGGAAACCTATAGGACGGTTTGAGGAGAAATGGTGTTGTTGAAAGGAGTTTGGTTTAGAACTCTGTATAAGATGGAAGAAAGCAATATTAGTGATGGGTGTAATAGTTCCATTGTTCATGATATTGGAGTCAAAGAAGAAAGAGGTCCTACAGTCTATGGAGAAAAGGTTATGTTGTGGCATCAAAGACTGGGGCATATCGAAGAGAAGGATATTCAACTACTACACGGTAAAGGTATGGTTGAAGGTATGTCTCACTGGTCTCTGGATTTTGATTTCTATGAACATTTTCTATATGGGAGGAAAAATTGGGTAAGATTCCCCTCTGGTGCAAAGAGGGCGGAAGGAATCTTACAACTAGTTCACAGTGATGTTTTTGGACCTGTGTCAGTCCCATCATTGGGAAAATCTGTGTACTATGTATCATTTATAGATGACTTATAGAGGAATACTTAGATATATTTCCTTAGGAATAAATTTGAAGTCTTTGACAGGTTTAAAGAGTTTAAGTCTCTTGTTGAGAATCAAACAGAGAAAAGAATTAAGGTGTTGAGGACAGATAATGACAAAGAGTTCTGCGAGAATGAATTTGAATAATTTTGTAAGAAGTGAGGTATAGCAAGGCAGAAGACTACTCCATATACACCTCAAGAAGACTACTCCATATACACCTCAACAGAATGGAGTTGCAAAAAGGATGAACATGATGCTACTGGAAAAATAAAGGTGCATGCTCAGTGGTGTCATGTTAAGGCAAGAATTCTGGGCAAAGGCAGTGGGTGTGAGATCGGAAGA
>CBVK0100097871.1:0-30554 GCA_900067695.1 Picea abies
AATGGGGAAAGTACCCATTAACGATGAATCCTTTAAAAGACCCACACTGACATTCTCAAAACCAAGAGGTGTTTTCACTGTGAATGGAACGTTACTAGTGCGCAAATCAGAGCTAAAGAAGATGAGTTGATCTACGGTAACAACTTTACCTTGGTGAGGGAAATGTTTCATATAGATAAGAGTAGAAACAACTGTGTGGATAGACTCAATCCAACTATGACCAAGTAAAAGGTTGTAATTAAGAGGTTCATTAAACACCTCAACCTCAAAATTAATCGCGTTTTCTTCTATCACAATAGATAACGAAGGAAGAAAAACATAAGTTTTAAAACGTGTACCATTACAATATTTTAAAGTAATGTCTGACTCAGTAAGGTTAGGAGAGCCAATTTATTTCCAACAAGTAACGAACATGAAGCAAGTCAAATATCCTTCATCAACAACTATTCTACAAACATTCTTGTTTTCCACAGTGACTTGTATTTGAAACGTGAATTGATGAGGGAGACTTGGAATATGATCTTCCAAATCAAACATTATAAAATTCGTATCGATAGGATCGATTCCACAAATAGCCCTTAACAATGCCTTCCATTGCGTAGGACAACTTTGAAGGACTTTGAGAGACGACATCACAGAACATGCATGTGCAAGATCTTCTACAATACTGTAGTTTTGAGCGGCATGTGCATGGGGGTTAAATGTTGACTTACGAATGACACCCTTAGGAAGCAGACGAAGAACTATATCTAGACTCAGTCATTTGAGATGAAGAAAACTGTTGGGAGGTGAAGTCGATGGAGGAGGTTGAACCAATGGAGGTTGTAAATAATCAACTTTATCTTTAGAAGGAGAATAATCTTTGTCTCAAGTAGTGACTACAACTTCGTTCTTCTTGGAGTCACCAATACACATAAGGACATAATATGTGGTAGAGGGAGAAGGTTGGTCGTGAATAACCAATTGGGCCTGCTATTGAGAAGGAAAAGGTTGTGACAAAACGACATTTGTAGGAGGCATTCCAGTCCCTTGCAAGAACTTAGTAACCTCAACACGTCTTGAAAAATCTTTCATATAATGGTGCTTACCACAGATAAGGCAAGCATAACAAGGTTTTATCTTTTATTTATCATCAACAGGCTTAGTCTTGGGTTTATCAGATTGCTAATTATTATTTTTATCCTCTATATTTGTATCCTTCACTTTATTTTTATTTTTATTTTTACCGGTAGGTGTAGACTGGACCGTATTAACCTCAAAGGTTTTACCAGGAGAAGGAGTCAGAGGAGTAACATTTTGTACATTAGCATTAGTATATTTGGAATTGGAATGATTGTCTTATTTATAGTGAGTCTCAACATGAAAAGTTTCAATCACACCATCAACAACATGAGAAGCTACTAGAGGCATTGGGCTTGTATTTGTATATGGGAGAGGAGCATGAGGGATCAATTCATATAACATGCCCATTTTTGAATAAATGAGATCCAATTATTGAGAACAACAAATATCCTTCTCTTCAGTGATGACACCACCTATGGAAACATCATGGGATATAGGACCGATGAGTGATTTGGTAAACCACTCAGGCAATAATTGACCAGGAAGGAGAACTTTGATTAATCGTCGTCTCCTCCTCCACTCGTGAATATAATAAAAAATTTGAGTAGAAGAGGATTGTTTAAATGAAATCAAAATCTTGGTTCTTGTATCATATCATATCAATAACTGGTAATGCATTAAGAAGGCCATAACTAAGGTGTTGAAATCATTGAAGAATCCTTGTGGCAATTTGATATACAATTTGGTTGTTGAACCAGTAAGAATTCATTGAAAAAGACGTAATTGAATGGATTCATCCATCACGGATTTGGATGAACATCAAAGATAAAATGTCATGACGTGATTGTTTGGGTCTTCTCCTGATCGACAATCAATCTTAGGAATGTATGATGGTAATTTGGTATTTATGAATGACCAATAAGGAGTATGCAAAATAGGATCATTCAAAATCCTAAACAAATTAGGTAAATCCAAAGTATCTACAGATGACAATTGTTTGTTCACTTGAGAAAACTGGTAATTTTGAGGAGGCAATCCCATAAGTATACCAGTAGGACCATAAGCAGTTTGTAGAAAGTTAAAGGGTCCTGCCAAATTTGATTGTGGAGGATTTTGAGTCAAGTAGCCAATATGTGTAGGTTGATTTGGTATGCTACCTTGGAAAGGAGCATTAGACTGAAAATATTGACCCCAGGTAGGATTTACAAAGCCTGGATATGGTTTCCCGAGATTAGGGGCCATAAACGAGTTTAATTGAGGATTTTTACCCCCAAGCATTTGTTGATTTCCTTGGAAATAAAAATTCCAAGGTTGATTTTGTGATCCAGGTATATGCTATCCATAAAGTGGGTTATGACCCCCAACTTGGGGTTGTACCCCAAATTGAGTTTGACCTCAAACAGGAATTTGAAAACTAGAAGTGGTAGAATGACTAGTGCCTCCAATTTGATTTGAGCTACTTGGGCTAGGATGATTAGATACTCTAGGTGGTGGAGGAATGCTAGGCCCTCTGGATAGTACTTGGGTAGGTGTGGGAACAAAACCGCTAGCAGCATTATACACAGGTGGAACAAAAAGATTACGTCCAATGTATGGACCCTGGGTAGGATTTTCAATAGAAGTATTAAGAGAGTTATACCTAGGTGGAAGTGAGGGATTTGATCTAATAGGAAGTGGTGTTCAAATAGGATCTTGAGTTGTGACTGTACTTCTGATAGAAACATGTGTAACTTGTCGAACCATGGTAGAGCTAGTGAGCTAGAGAGGAAGGATTGTATGAGTGTCAACCAATAACGGGTCTGAACTTCTAACAACATACTTTTCGTCCCAGTAAAATGATCTAAAGGTATTGTATAATCAATAGAAGTAATGAGTGTATGTGATGACATAGGTTGATTTGAACTCATCCGTATTTTGTCAAAAATATCGTGTCCCTTTTGTTAGAAGGGATTCCCAGGACAAAATGTGGCAAGTGGATTGAACTCTTCCTATCACAAGATATTGTTTTTTGTTTTGATGCTTTGGAGAGTGTGCCTCATAACCTATTCCAAAGTGTTATCCCTAGCTATTGTTGGTGTATAAAAGTTGTAGAAAATAAAATTTTCTAAAGAGATTTTAAAATTATGCTGAATTTTAATGGTTGTTGCTTACTCAAAAAGGGAAACAAAGATGAAATTGATGAAGAATTTGACCTTGACCCAACAAAATGAAAAGAGAGATGAGATGAAATATTTTCATTCAGTGAAATCTAATTACATAAGGGAGAATGTTTCCTTTTCTAGAATACAACAAGTTACAAAACACAATTTCTTCAATCTTTGAATGATATTGATGCCAAAAAATTAAAGCTACTAAATTTTCCAATTTTCTCTTTTGGAAATATTTGAATGCAAAAATTTCTTGTAAAGACTAATATTAGAAGAACACAATTCAATCCTTTCCTTTTCAAATAAAAACAAAGAACTAATTCAAAAAATAAAGAGTTGTCCAAGAAGATAAATGAACTCACAACATTATTTCCCAAACTAAACTTATAATGAAACCAAAAATGAGAAAGTAAGAAAAAATATTTGACTAATGTAATCAAAAATCATTTTTGAATCATCAACAATCTAAAACTCAAAATACATACAAAAACTTATATAGCAAGCACTCACAGATGAAGACTTGAGATTATACCCCTGCAATAATAAGTGAAATATAAAACTATGAAGCTTATGAAAAATACTCTCAACACTTGAGAAACAATCAAATTTAGGCTAAAAGATGCAAACCAGCATGGAAATAATCATTCACCAAGAATAAAAATTTACCTCAAGGAGTAATGACACATCTGGACAAGGAGAAAAAATTTGATTGTCACTCCAGAAACATCTACAGGAATCATCGCAAGTTGCAGAAGAGTACAGTGCAACGATCAAGGATCGTCGCAGGAAAAGGGAAAAACATAGTGCAACATCGTCGCTCTTGTTTTCACAAGCAGGGTGTGACGATGACTGAAAACAAGGAAACATTGCAAAGAGGATAGAGTTTCTCAATGAACTTTCAGAGCCAGGGAGTCAATATGGATCACCCAAAGACTCGGAGAACGAAATTGACCAAAACTAGGAAGGATAAAAGAAAAAAAGGAAGCAAAGACCAAAAGAGGACGTTTTGTAGTGGATTCACAAATTTTGTTATCGAACAAATCCGTAAATGTAGACACAAACTGATCTCTGTAATTTCAACAAGAATCTAAAACAAAAGAGAACATAATAGAAGTTTCTCCTTAGAATTCATTGTAA
The DNA here is from genome assembly GCA_900067695.1 of Picea abies. Classification (NCBI taxonomy): domain Eukaryota; kingdom Viridiplantae; phylum Streptophyta; class Pinopsida; order Pinales; family Pinaceae; genus Picea; species Picea abies. The sequence continues at coordinate 4,347 of CBVK0100097871.1, forward strand.
TATAAACTAGTTCACAGAGGGACAAATGACATACAATTTAAACAATGTTTGATCCTCTCCAGTTTCATCCTTGCTCCATCTTTGGATTTTTGGGATGTTGAACCTGTTAAGAAGAACGAACCAACAAACATAGATAACAGGAATATATATATTCCAATGAAGTTTATGTGTAAGATCAATGAGTTATACAATAAAAGTGGGGACACCTTTATAGGGAAGAAATGTATTACTCCATTATATTGAATTAAAGTGGAGAATATAACTCATGCCTTGATGTTGCAAGGTGCTTTCCAATGGCCCTTTGCTTCAACACACACACCTTTACTCCAATTCTTTTGATGAAGAGAATTCACAACATGACTTGGAAAGATAAAGAAAATCTATCACAAGTACAATCTTCAACATAATTCTCCATGCATAAGAAATCCTAGCCTTTCCCATGAGAGATATCTCTTTATATAGGGTGAAAGAGGAAAGGATGAGGAGATTAGAATGATCCCACTAAATTAGAGAAGTGAGTAAGATCCAAACCGATCGGAGGCCACCTCATCTTCTAGAAGATTCCCTTCTAGAACTTTCATGAATTTCACCTTTTTCTCTTGTTTGAGCATCATCACACCCTATGCACAAGCAGCCTGCGGTGACACCGCTGTCCAATTTTGGTGCAGAATGGGACGATCATGCATCATCGTACCCCAAGCATTTACCAGGGTGTGATGATCTCCTTTGATACTGTTTTTAAGAAAAGAAAGATGATTCACTTCTTCATGGATAAAATATCATTTTAGTAACTTTAGGGAACATAGAACTGAGTTATGTATATATCATTAGTTGATCACAGGGGTGAACAAAATAATGTGTAACAACTACCTCCCTTAAGGATGAAGACTCCATAGTTTTTCTCTTCTCCATCTTTCAGAAGATATTTGATTCTTGAATTACCACTTTTATATAAACATTATTATCCTTGTTTTAGGGTTACTTTGTTCGAGATGATTATCTGCATTATTTGAAGATAATTTATCACAATAATGTGAGTGTTTTTCTTGATGTATTTTCTTCTTTTTGAAATGAGCTTGCACTTATAGAAATAAATCCTAAAGATGCATTACTTGTTGGCATAATGAACATCACAAATTATCCAAAAATATCTTCTCATAATTAATAACATGAACATATATAAAATGTTGATGTTCTTGTTCATAATAATACCAAAGCATATACAGGAGAGCCAACTAAATCCACTCAAAATATTCTTAATGTAGTTTTCAATGTACTAAATCCACTCAAGATATTAGTAATGTAGTTTTCAATGTATTGATGATATCTTAAAAAAATAATAAATAAATTAGATATAGTTTTGAAAAGAAAACAAAAATCAACATTTTGGTAACACATACTATGAAGATCAAAATTTAGGAACCATGAAAAAATAAATAAGACATAATCTTCCCAGAACACTTGAATTTTTTTTTGATAATTCACATTGTTAAAAAATTCAACAATAAAAAAATATATTAAGAATAGATATACCTCTTAGTGCTTCATCCAATTAAATATATCCAATTATACAAGTTAAATGTACAAAGACAAAATCTATTTAATTAACAAATAACAAAAAAATATATTAAAAATAGATATGCTTCTTAATGTTTCATCCAAATTAAATATATCCAATTGTACAAATTAGATGTACAAAGACACAATTCATTTAATCAACAAATAACCTAAGATGACTTATAGAATGAGCATAGGTCAATAATATTTATCGTGGAAACCTCAAAACATTGACACCTCTTATGATTGTCCTTCGAACATTGTCACCTCCTATGATTGTCCATTGTATAAGAAATAGAGAAGAATTTAAATCAATTGAATAATAAATTTTGTTTTGAATCATCTAAAAAAAAAATATAAAATATAAGTTGTAAGGATGAAAATTCCTAAAACTTTTCCATATATCAAAACAATGAATTTTTTCCATATATCAAAACAATGAATTTTTGTAAATATTCTAATAATTTTATAATAGAGAATGTTTATTCATTATTATTCTTTTTAAAACAAAAATGTCCACTATTCTAACAAGATTCCCTACAAATTTGTACATTAGTTCAACCCAGTAATTGTCAAAACTTTTTTATAAAAAGTAAAGTTTCCCCTTAAAAATGTTTTCCCAACCCTATGAGGTGAAAGCTTTCCCTATATAGTTTAGAATATAATTATTTTCATTAAACACACTAGTTCAACCACGTAATTGTCAGAACTTTCTTATAAAAAGTAAAGTTTCCACCTAAAAATGTTTTCCCAACCCTATGAGGTGAAAGCTTTCCCTGTATAGTTTAGGGTATAATTATTTTCATTAAACACTTTTCATTCAGATATTTCTTCAAACATTTGTAGCAAATAAATTTGGTCAAACACTTTTCACTTTTCTTGTATCCTTGGTGACCAGAGAAAAGATGGCACCTGGGAATGCCCTTAAAAGGATCGACAGTGAAGAGTCACAACAAATTCGGCTGCAGTGAAGATAAAGGAATACAATGGAATAGATAACCCTACTTATATTCCATCCATCAAATTTCAACACTTTGCTGGCTTGCTGTTAAACCTTGTAGTTTGACATAGGTTTAACATTGTTGGCCATAAGAGGATTATAGGGTTTCCATGCCTAACAAATCCATCACTAATAATAATTACTATTATTTCTACTTGTTGTATCACATACAAATTCTACATGAGAAACCCTTCCATGCTTCGAGAATCCATGTCATGAATGACTGATGTAGTCAGGATCAAACCCCTCTACATTACAAACGTTCCTTCACAGAATAATGTCAATTGCTATGATACCATATGGCATTTTAAAATCCATTACAAATTTCTTAAATACCATATAAGATTTTACAATCCCTTAAAAATTTGTTAACTAAATACTTAATATCGAGAGTGCCACAAGCTCTAAACTAAACACTTAATACCGAGAATGCTACAAGCTCTACTACTTCAGACATAAATACTTAGACACAGTAACTTAACTTATGGACGCAACAATTCAAACACACATTCAAAGACCGGAAGACATAGCCATAAAAACATAGAAAGATTCAAACTCTGAGCGCAAAAGGTGTTCTGTTAATTCTCATGAGACTTACTAATGTCCACGAATAAAGCCTCTGTGAACTTTTCTTCTCTACTAGGGTGAACATACCCTTCAGTTTCATACAATCTTGCTAGTCTACGTCTCAATCAAGCACAGAATTAGTTATATACCAATACTGATAAAATTAGTGAAATTTTCGGGTGATGGTCAGTCGGACGGATGAAAACGATTTCGGAAAACCTGACTACTGAACTCTCCGAAATGAATGTAATCTGTCGATTAAATCACCAGAAAAGCAATTCAGATTCCCAAACCCCAAGCAGTTGGCCTACTCATGAGGAAAAAGCACAGGTTATCCAATCACATGTAAAGCAACGATACCAGAAAAAAATGTTTGTCTTGCAGCAATGAACCCATTCCCACATGCATGGTTGGTTGAGTCTAGGAGAATCTAACTGTATCGTTATCTAAAAATACATGTAAAGCAACGATACCAGAAAAAAATGCTTTTGTTACATAACGAAATAACGCTTTCTTTACAAGGAGAATGAGGGTGCATATCCAATCACATATTTCAAACAGTTGTATAACGTAAAAGAGCGTCGATACAAGTATTAAGTACTAGCACAGCCACTCAAAACCGTGGCTGATTAACGCTGAAAGGCGCGGATAGAAAATAAAATGTACAGCCACGATTTTTCTACTAAAATGATAAAGGTTGATTTCTGTAAATATGCATATTTTACATACTGATGTAGATGTGCTGCAGACATACTGATGTATTTATGCTGCAGACATAGGTATCGGCTGTAAATATAACTCGCCTACATCTGATTATAACTAGCTGTGAGTTATGCCTCTGGAAAACGTCAAAGACTGATGTAGATACGTCAAAGATATCCACAGCCGATACCTTTGACAGCATATTTATAGCGAGTTAGCGGGTGTAAGCCACTATTAAATCTGTGGCTAAAATGAAACGCGCAGATAGGTGAGAAAAGATAGAAAATCAAATGCATGGGCAGTCAGAAAATAAAACTCTTGGACAGTTGAGTAAATTTAAATGGTAATCTGAAAGGTTAATCATTTAAACGTGGAAATCAAATAGTGCTGCAGTAATTTCTTAATATGATTAGGTAAATGTTAAAAAGTAAACAGGTTAACTGATGCATTCAGAAATACAAGGAAGTTATGAAAAGTAAATCACATTTATTGATTTGGGAGGACCACTAAGAATTTGTCAACATCTTCAATTGTTAACCATAAGATTAGAATTTTAGATTAAAAGATAATTAATTGTGCTCATTATCAGTAGACATACCCCTTTCAAAATAATTAAAATATTAAATATATTTATTAAAATATACATCTAAACATTAAATATAAGTCATCTAAAATTAATGGATATACGTTACATCGAAATGGGATGCAACAAGATTTTACGATGTTTTAAATAAATAAATAAATCTTTTAAATACATCAAGAGATTACACAATTATTTTCTTGCTTAAAACGGTGACAGTCCGTTAATAAGGATAATAATCATGGCCCAAGGTCTATTTTTGTTTTCGTCATAGTATTTATGTTGTACTAATGAATGTCTCGATTTCTTGTTGAGATTGTAGGAGTTTCTGTGTGCCCTCTGATACCATGACAAAACAATAAACCATAAGAAAATAAACTAAGGAGGTTCTGTTTGTACTACTGAAAGTGCAGAGCACAATTGTATTAATTGATACACAAAACAATAAACCATAAGAAAATAAACTAAGGAGGTTCTGTTTGTACTACTGAAAGTGCAGAGCACAATTGTATTAATTGATACTTTAAAGTTATAAAGGGAAACAAAATCACCAAATCAAGAAATCAAAACCAAATCTTAACAACAGCTAACCAATGAAGAAATCAAAACCAAATTCTAACAACCAGTACAGCTGACCAGAACAACTCACAATGTACAGTCAAACTGTTTTGAAGTTATAAAAAACACTGCAGTGCCGTGCCGTGCCGTGCCGCCCTTTGATATATTGAGAGGTGGCCTATTTAATGAGGGTGAGGGCGCCGAACACCATATCATTCGATTCTTTCGTATATCGAATTTATTTCTTTCCATTAATGTCATGAAATAGTTTGATTAAATGAAATACCAACGTGCATTACGAAATAGTTTGATTAAATGAAATGTCATGAAATAGTTTGATTAAATGAAATACCAACGTGCATTACGAAATAGTTTGATTAAATGAAATACCAACATGCATGACAGGGAAAAAGGAAAAAAAACATCCATCACAGTGTAATGTATTCACGATATGAAACGGTACTCATATAACAAAAGATATTGTATATAGAAGATTGGTGTCTTATTATTCTCATATATTTACCATAACATATAGCAGTCAATAACAACAATGTTCTTGTATATAGAAAATGGTCACGGCTATTAAATTTTCTTCAACCTTTTCCGCTTACTGGTTGATTCATCCTCGTTCTCTTCCCGCTTGCTATACGGCCGCGCAGTGCTACATGGGCGGGTCCTCAGGGTCCTCAACATCACTCTGAGCCGCCGCCTCCTCCTCCTCATCTTTTATTTTGAAAAAAGCAGCAGCCAACGGAGGTCCAAGTCGATTAGTATTTGCAAAAACTCTGGTACTGAAGTTCTCCCGCGAGTTGGGCACATAATTGGGGGCTTCGTTTGATCTAAACGCTGTGAAAACTATCATGCGTGTATCCATGGATCTCGGACGTTCATACGCAACCAGTTCCTGCCGGAAGGCTGATGATGCTAATCTTGCAAAAAAAAGAAAGAAATATATCGATAATTACGGTTAGCGTTACCAGACATTCACTTGATCGATTTCGGGTTCAAAGAATGAAAGACAATCATGATACCTTCACCGATGGTGGTAAAGAAATATGTAGCCAGCCTGTAAAACGTAGGATTAATACTGTTATTAGGAAATTATTTAAAGGATTCCGGTATTACATTATTGCAAATTTGATCAGAGTTCATATGATTATAACGTACCAGTGCAAATACTCGCCGTTGGGAGCGTCAGGATCGGTCATAATCTGATTATGAATTTATGAAAACGTTAAAAATCGAATTTCAATTGACCAAATATCAATATATAAATAAATATTCTGGAATAATTATGACGAAATAGCAATTAAATTTACCAGTGTTGTTACTGCTTGGTTCTTGAACAATTCCTCTAACTCGGGACGATCTGGATCGAAATTGTATTCAATACGATATGGTCTGCATCGCGCCTCAGAAAGCGATAGTTCCTCACCTAAGCTGATTCGTTTATCGCCGTAGAATATATCCATCTTTATATGAGAATTGAAATCGTCGACAACGCGTCCGATAACTCCTGCTTCCACCAGCTCCTGCTTTATCGCCTCCATTACTTGGACAACTTCATGCAACACAATCTGAAATCAAGAAGAGCGAAAGAGGCTTCTAAATCAGATGAAATGAAGAAAAGCGAAGGAGGCTTCTAAATCCGATGAAAACTCCCAACCGATACTTATGCTGTTGTGGTATAACGGAAAAGATGAAGAGAGAAGGAGCGTTTGCGATTTTGACAGTTCTTTATGGATTCTCGAAAACCGGAGGGGGGCAGATTTTATCGCAAATATAGTGATATATGACACGATATAAACTAAGACATGATATAATTTTCTGAGGCGTGAGAATTTTTGGAGAGTACATATCATATTTACGTAAATTCTACTTTGGGCGATGCTTTGTAAGAAATGATAATCGCATTTAAGTATTATTTAGTTTTTGGTTTTATGTATAAAATTAGGGTGGCAGGTTCCTTTAAGTTGTTGCCTCACTTTATTGTGTTTAGTTTCATAAATGATAGTATTCATGTTTAATATTAATATTTTATGTTTGATTTTAAATATAATTTAAAAAGATTGTTATCAATAAAAATAAATAAATAATTTTAAATATCATATATATATTTATAATATTTAATTAAATATATAAATAATATTTAATTAATATTAAACATAATTTTTATGATTCAAATATATAGTTTTTATGATCCAAATATATCATATCATGTTAGACTAGTTTAAGATCAAATCTATTAACCTTCAAGTGTATTGAGCTTTAAGGATATTAAACTTTTAACAATTTTTTTATATCATTTTAAACTAGTTTAAGATTAAGTTTATTAAGCTTCAAATTTAGCTTAATAAACTTGAAGGTTAGTAGATTTGATCTTAAACTAGTTTAAGATAAAGTCTATTAACCTTCAAGTTTATTAAGTTTTAAGGATATTAAACTTTTAACAATTTCTTTGATATCATTTTAAACTAGTTTAAGATCAAGTCTATTAACTTTAATTTTATTTAGTTGTAAAGGTATTAAACTTTTAACAATTTCTTTGAAAATAAAAGAAATTCTCTTATATATATATATATATTATTTATCTAATAAATTTGAAATTATGTTTCATTTAAGCTTCAAGTTTATTGAGCTTTAAAGTTATTAAACTTTTAACCATAAATAACACATTACATGTAATGTGTGTTATTATAACACATTACATGTAATATGTTATTATAACACGTTACATTTAATGTGTTATAATTTCTTATAAAAATAAAAATAAAAGAGATTCTCATACATATAATATTCTTTTACTTAATATTCTTTTACTAAATTCTAAATTAAGTTTCATTTAAGTTAGTATATATTAATTTATTTCATTTATTTATATATGTAAATTAAGTTTCATTTAAGTTAATATATATTAATTTATTTTATTTATTTATATATGTAATATGATAATAGTATTATTTAAGTTGTAAATTTATATTATATTAAGTATATCAAATGTTATTTTTTATAATTAACATATTTTTATTTTAAATTTAAATTTATTTAAAATTAAGAAGTATTAAATTTTTTGAGGTTTAAAATTGTTTTATAATAATAAATTTGAGAAAAAATATTATACTTTATTGGATTTTATTTCTATTGATTCTTGATAAATTAGGATATAAGATAAACATCTAAATTTAAAATTAAAAGATGGATGTTTCTTCATTTTTTGGTTTTACTAAATAAGGATTCTTATCCTTTTTACTAAAATAATATATTGGAGAAGTTGCTAGTGGATTTCAATTGTTTTAGAATTTGTGGTCTTGTCTTCTTGAAGAAGTCATATATCAAGTAAATTGTGGAGGGTTCACTCTTGGTAATTAAGATGCAACTCCCCTATAAGTTGACACTACTAGTATAACCATACAAACCTTATAGTAAAGATTACTTTTACAATATCCTTTTGATTACTCATCATATATATGTGCATCCCAATGGTAACCATTCACTACTTTGATCTTATACTTAATCAAATCATGTATGCTATCTCTTTTTCATAGTATTATGACACTCATAGAGATTACTACTTAACTACATGTAATAAGGGAAAACATAGTCATATGTTATCTCCTTTATATAGCATCATGGCATTCATAGAGATTACTACTTAAATACATGTAATAAGGGAAAACATAGACTACTATAAAGGTCAATTTCATTAATGATGGTTAAGTTAAGCATAGTTTCAATATCCTAGTCCTTCAATATTCCCTAATATTTTCATCTTGTTACCTGTAATTAGTAAAAATTGGGAGATCATCTTTCTACATGCTGATACTTTACTCTATAGTTTTACCATTATTATCAGATATGGAAATTAGTTATTTTGAATATTAAATGAAGTAGGTTCTAGTATCACAACAATTATGATCCTTATACCTCAACTTACACTAGAGTCTTACATATATTATGCATATTCACTTATGATTATTATTCGTAAGCATTGTTAGTTATGTAAAGTATGAGTGTTACTTCTATATTGACTCTATTATATCTTATCAATATTGTACATACTATTCCACTTGTCATGGATAAATTGTCCCTTATTAACCACACTAAGTGTGTTATAATACAAGTGCAACCTATGCTTCAATACACCTACCACCATCTTCTTAGTTGATTCCTCCAACAACCAGTCATGGATATAACTCCCACACTGATGGTTTAAGATTAGCCATGTGGTATACTCTCATCGTAGCCTCTTGAAACCCACTATCAACATGATTTTCCTCCACCAATGTTTGCAGGTACTCCACATTGTCTAATTAGGAAACCCACTATCAACATGATTTTCCTCCACCAATGTTTGCAAGTACTCCACATTGTCTAATTAGTTGCATAGAATTTAGACCTATTCTTATTTTTTCCCACTCCATTGCAAAGGCACCCACCATGTTTGTGTATTCCTTCATCTATTAGTTATTGGTCTTCCAAAGTCTATATCATCATCGTCTATTAGTTATTGGTCTTCCAAAGTCCATATCATCACCCTCTCCATTTGTTTGGGTACCCCTCCACCATATCACTAGTGAAACAACAATTTTCCATACCACATCAGCTCTTAAAAATCAACTAGTTCTTAAAACATGCAACTACCAAATCAACAATAACATACAATCATCACTAATTCATAAGTGTGTACCTTGCCACATCAACAATACTATAATTACCATATCATCACGTGAAAGAAAAATTGACTAGTAGTATTACGAAACATCAGCATTGCATACATCTAGAATTATCATCAACAACCGAGTCATCATACCGAATTCTACATGGATTGCCTCTTTTCCATGTCATTAGCAATAGGGGATTTTCAATTTAAATTTCAAGGTGATTTTGTAGGTGCAATAACCTTTCACGTTTTTCCATTTACAATGTGGTTCTTTTTGTTTGATTTAGTTCTTCATCTGCTATACCAATTTAAATGGATTATTAAAATTATGTATTTACGTTTTTCAAAATCTTCAATTTTGTCAACATGTTCAATTTTGTCAAAATCTTAGTTTCCATTTTTGTTTTAGAAACTTCATCCACTCACATTTTTCTGATAATAAATTTATTTTTTTTAATTTATTTGTTATTTTAAGTTAATTAATTTCTCATGTACATTCCATTTCTAAAATCGTCTCTGAAAAATTGCAATCTTATATACTATAAGTGGTTTTACGTCATAAAATAAAATAAAGATCAAACTAGTTAATGTTATTTAATTGAATGGTTACGTGCAAAATAATTAGTTATATGAAAAAAGGGATTTATAACAATGTCTAAAGCTAATACATGAAAAATATTTAGATATATCAAAAGAGGGAATTTATAACCATGTCTAATATCCTACAAGTATGCATGAAAATTGAATTTGTTATGAATAATATAAGAAGTTGGAAAAAAATTTCTTTCCAATTTAAATAAAATTTTAGTAAATATGTTGTATATTTAAAATTTACTTAAAAACTAAGATTGATCATCATGTATATCCTTTGTAATACAATATATTACAAATAAATAAAATTTATTTAAGTATGTTTTTTTTTTATAATAATATAAGTTATTAAAAATTTGCTGACCACCCAAAAGGCTTTCCATTCTAACAAAACCATAAAGAAACCTACGGTAAAAACCTAGACTTTTTGTAAAACCTACTTGATCGATGATGTCAGTTTTCACACAATATATGTGTGCATGTGATTTACAATATTTCATATCTCTCACACATATAACTATATATTATATATATAATTTATATTGTATATAAAAAATTGTTTTTATCATCTTTTAAATAATAATATGAAAATAAAAAATTATATTCTCGTTTTGTATAAGGAAAATACACACATTTCTCTGGTTCTCTATATAATTCTTTTTTGTTTAAATCATATATAGATGTAAGAGAATTCTCTAGAAAAATATAGATGTTTTTCTTAATACAAATTTATTAAAAGTATATTATGTCTCTAACTCTTATTATGGTTATCATTTCTCCCCCGGGGTTTAGATTTATTAGCAGATAGAGTGCACTTTTAAGGAACTCCTTGCGACGTCATTAGTTTAAATCTTTATTGGTCTTGTGTACTACATGTGGAGAAATGTGGATATGCCTGAAGGTTTTAGTGGTAGTGGTGGGAATCAACCCGACGTCACATGAGTATGAGACCACTCTAGTTATCGATTCTTCCAAATAAAAAAATATGTTTATCATTTCTCTTTGGTTGTAGGTACTAAGTGTTTCTCCCCCAAAAAATTACAATAATGGTTGATCATGTTTTGTAGGGATGCATTTATGAAAAAAATGAATGTGTCTCAAAACCCAAACTATGGAGGCTACAAGTGTGTTATTTCAAGTCATGTCCATGATGTTGATGGATAAAGAAGTTGCAATGAGGTGTGCATTATTGCAGTCACAGAAGAACATATGTGTATTCCTACGAAAACACACATGTTCCTACAAGAATGCATGCATTCCTAATGTGATAGGTTCGATAAGCCCCGAACTCCAAGCCACAATTCCACATAGGATTGTAGGCAATAACACATGAAAATTCCTAAGAAAATGTTGATGTTCTTAGGAATACATGTATGCTCCCCTTAGGCCCGATTAAGAGGGCCCATGACCATTTTGTTGTCCCATTCAACCACCACACCACGATTTTAACAAAGGATTGAGTGAATTGAAGAGAGGGAATTCATGGAAAAAGTGTCCAAAGGATCCTAATGTCATATCAGAGGAAATCCATGTATTTATTCTCAATTAAATTTTTTTTTTTTCATTTCCTAAACTATTTGATTTCTAGTATTTTATAAATTTCTAGGTTAATTTTAAAAATCAACTTAATTTATAAAGACTCCATTATCAAATTGTGGCATATTAATTAAGATGGATCCTACACACAACCAAAAGCTGACACAACTAGAGGAAGACACACAACACCCAAACCCACAACCAAAAAAATTAAACGCATAAATTGATGAAGGGTTTGTTGAAATCCCTTCTCTGAAATCAAGGTATTATGTATTCTATTGATTTCCTCACTAAAAATCAGATTAGTGGCTCACAAAACAAAAATACGTTGTTGGAATATTGAACTCAAAAAAATCAAGCAGAAGCAAAACTGGAAATGGAAATCTAAAAAAAATACATGAAGATATTTTTCCCATCAATTAATCTTGTCATTCAAATAATATCAAAGCCTACAAGGTATCCCTTACTGGGAAAATGGCCCAAATAGAGAAAGAGACAAAGTACATCAAAACCTTATTGGTTGATCTACTAGAAAACTTGTTGTATGTTCTTGTACGACAGCAAGACGAATGTTACATTGATACCTGCATTGTCCTATGTGATCTATGCAACTATTACGTTGAAACTAATGATGATTGCATGACCTACTATAGAATATTTGTAGTATATGTGGAAGCTCATCCTTTTTCTATAAAAATGTTCTCTGTCTTCCACTCACCTAGATGTCTAAATGGAAGTACTTATGAACCTATAGAAAATGTCTTTGAATCACCGTCCTTTGTGATCCAACCCTCTGGGAAAAATTATTTCACTACTCAGTATTATTGTATCATGTGTCTTACTCCTTCACTCTACTATTGATGTTATAAGATTGTGTTATGACTTAACCCTAATATCCAAATTTATTGGCGGTTGAGATTACTTCTCACCTCACGTGAGATCAATCACTATTATTTAATTCACTAATGATAATTAAATAATTTCCTTATACAAAACCCAACTCACTAACAAAAGGACTTTACTTTCTTAATTACTTTAATTAAAGTAAAGTCTCAAGGTCTATGGATTTGGATGACTTCTACACATCTAGACACTAAGACATGTGTGGAAGTTGTTTTCCAATGCTACTAAAAAACAACACTCCCTCTTAACAAGTATTTGGTTCTCCTTTAAGTCCTCGCACAATGTCACACACATCATTTTGCACACTGACATCTCTCCAACCATGATGGTAAGTTTCTCCCTGAATAATTGAATTCATGGAATCAATGACACTAAATTTCAATGCCAAAAAGTTTGGAAACTTTGTCGAAGGATTGATATCCCACAATTTGCTCCTAGAAGCCTCATGTTCTTGAGCATCCATGAATGTCATCTTGTAGAAAATTGGTCTCCTAGTAGGAATGGAAGGCGTTAACTCACTCTTCCCATATGAAGGTTGACTCCCCACACTGGAAGTATGTGAATTCTAATCATCCTTTAGGTGTTCACCCTTCAAATCCTCTCACTCCTCATCCTCTACAAGTAACAACGAAACATGATCCAAGATTCCCTTGAATCCTCCTACGATATTTCACTCCAACCTGTATATCCTATCATATATGATGCCAAAGTTGAATATTATGTGAGGGATATATCCCTCTAAACATATGAATACCTTCCCTCTTTTGAAAGTAACAAAAAAACCCATGTCCTCCAAAACTAGAACTAAGAACAAGTTATTCTTCTGTTTTGGTACATGCAACACATATGTCACCTCAAGAAAACCCATCCAATCTAGTTGGAACATGACTACCCCAACTCTCTCTACATTGCACTTGGCATGAGTACTAATCTATAGATGTAGATTTGAGTTTGTTTCTGACCATATGGTGAATGAATTATGTGTCCCTGTCATATGACGAGAAGCCCCATTTTCCATGTACCAATCTCCCCCTGAGTTGGTGTTGGTAGAGAGGTAGGAGATTATCGATAATTTCTTCTCAAAATTTTCTACAAACAAATCTAGTTATGTCTCTACTGATTTTTTCGTCTGTGTCTTCCCTTTCCCCTTCGTCTTAGAACATTGTGATACATAGTGTTGATACTTGTGGCACATGGATCACTTGATTTTACTCAAGTCCTTCTTACCCGACTGTGAGGTTGAATCCTCACTATTACCCTTGGAAGCCTTTCCTTTTCCCTTTCTTTTATTATTGATAATATTGGTTGTGGAGCCTGATTATGAGGGAATTGTATTATGACTATGGATCATCATGAATATTGTATTCTGAAAGAGGATACTGTGAGAGAAAGAAGAGGAATTTACAATGGGTGTTTTGTTTGTTGTATCCCTTCATTTTGTTGGATAAGAAAAAGGAAGGACCTGGAAATTTATTTGGTGGTTGTAGTTGTAACAACCCAGTTGTTACGACCACAAGGGACAGTCAATAGGTAATATTTATTTTGCATTAATTAAATTACCCCTTTTATTATTTGCGTTAGGAATTTAAATCATTGCCATGATAGAAATGCCATCGACACATCATACAATTTATTAAAAGAAAATATAATAATGCATTAACAATCAATAATGACACAAGGTCGACGCATCATCACCATAAATATGATACGCATGTTGATGCATTAACACAATTAAATAAAAGAACATAATCATTACAGTACAAGTCATAGATCATGTTGCACGTCATCACATCATGATCAACGAAAACAACCACAACAAGGATTAAACATATCACATAAATTAAAAAGAACAACCCGCCCAACTTATCTTGCATGGTTAGGACCTCCATGACACATAAGCAATGCTCAAGCCTAGTTTTCAATTGATTTTAACTATTTAAGGTCTTAGGGTTGGAGACTGTTCTGAGGAACAAAGAGGTGTGTACATGCCACTAACACAATCAAGTCCAAAACCAACTAGCTAAATCAACAACATCAACGATAATCAAGGGAAATAGTGTTATTTCAAACAATCATACATCAAATAAATTTCCAAGGCGCAAGAGAATTAATGACTAAACCATCATACTAAGATATAAGATAGAGCACAATGTAATCAACTTTATTTATCGCGCAAAGGTAAATAACTCTAAAATAAACATTCATCTGCATAAACCATAGCGCTTGAGTAAAGGTCTACTTTATTTTCATCGCGCAAAGAAAATACAATCACATAATTAATCATTCGTCATCAATATTCAAGCATGCCAATAATCTAATTAATTTATCACAACATAATCCAAGGCACAAGGGTGATCATCTAAATATTAACTTGCGCACCGAATAATCAATCAATCCTTTAGATATCAACAATTATCCAGTGGCACTAGAGAACACATTATTTAATCATTTCATGTCCTGTCTTCCCTACACGACGCTCTTCCGATCTAGCACAATGTAATCAACTTTATTTATCGCGCAAAGGTAAATAACTCTAAAATAAACATTCATCTGCATAAACCATAGCGCTTGAGTAAAGGTCTACTTTATTTTCATCGCGCAAAGAAAATACAATCACATAATTAATCATTCGTCATCAATATTCAAGCATGCCAATAATCTAATTAATTTATCACAACATAATCCAAGGCACAAGGGTGATCATCTAAATATTAACTTGCGCACCGAATAATCAATCAATCCTTTAGATATCAACAATTATCCAGTGGCACTAGAGAACACATTATTTAATCATTTCATGTCAATACCTTTTCGTAGCGCGAGAAGTCCAAACTTTAAACAATTGTTCTTACACTATAATTCAAGGTGCGCTAGAATTGTAACCTCTAAACAGTCATAATTTACATATATTTTTGGTGCACGCAAGGATCCTAGCTTCTAATAATAATTTGCACATCAACAATTCCAGACGCTTGAGGTATCGATTTTGTTTTGCAAGGCTTAAGAAAATACAATTAATTAAATCATTCAACATCAATAAAGGTTCTTAATTTAAATCATGAATTACACATGAGGAATCTGTTTAATAATACATGCATTAACATAACCACTTGGTGCAAGCAATCTAAACACAAACGTTCACACCTCACTTTTATTTCAAGGAACCCATGGAACACCATCGTGCGCAACGCCCATGCCCCCATCTAACATGATAAGAGGAGGGAGAACTCCGGGATACAGAGTGCGCACTGCACCTCATCAACCTCGTTTTTGTTGCAACCGACAGGAAGGTATTCATCGGGAACCCAGAGCACCTAGCCTATGGTGCAGGCGCATTCACCTGACAGTTTAAGGAGTCCATCGCAAAGCAAAGCCCCCTCCCTAACTCACCCAAGCAAAAAAAATGAAAAGTGGCTTTAATTTAAAGGCCCAAGAGTGTGTTGTTAAAAGCACTCTGTTATGTTAAAGTCATCGGTTTGAACCTGCGAGGACAAAAAAATCCAGCCATGTTAAGGGTTGGTGTGGCAGGCCGAGTGTGATCTCCGGGTGATTTAAACGGCTTAGATATGCCTAAGTTTACAATCTTGACCATGAATTAAGAATCAACCCAAGAAGTTTGATCAAACACCTAGAGGGTCTGTTTGCTAACTTCAATCAATCATTTAGCCTTGGAAACCAATGTACAAGTTCAACCATATGATCTTATGTACAACATTTAAAAAATAGAAATTAACAACCCAACATTGTAATTCCTTTACCATTCAAATTCGGTGGATACAAATTTTCACCCATCAACAAATTACAGGAAAAATGATCAAATAACATAAATTCCCATATTTCACAAGGATCACACGTCCTTGACCTACAAGTACATCATTTCATTTCCTATGAATATCAAGCAATGCTTAAATAATATACCTTAACCGAAAGACAAGAATCTGAAGTTGTTCCTCTACGCTTGCGATCTGTCCAACTCTCCTTTTGCTAACCATGAAGACTTCACCAGTACCTCCCAGCCAACTCTAGTGGTACTTTTATTCCCCCTTATCCCCCTGAGTTGCAAAGGGGCCACACACACAAAACCAGAGAAAAATTCTAGCTCCCAACTCGGCTCGCAAGGTCTACCTACCACTCTCTTTTTGAGCTGGGTATCCCAACTCCCACAAGAAATATCAGTCAAAGGAATTTTGACAGCATAACCTTACGCATACTAGTCATGTTCCCTTCCTCCTCTTTGCCATTACTTTTATAGATTTCTTCTTAGTGGCACTCCCAATTACACGTTAAATTCTTTTTATTAAAATTTAATTAGGAAATACCCTCTCCCGTACACTTGTCACCCGATCCCTTAGTTGCATCAGAAATTCATTTAATTAATTAAGTTAATTTGCCAATTTCATTCACTCATCCTAAAAGTGTTCCTAAAAGAACTCCTTGTTGTCTCTTTATTCCATCATTTTCCTTTAATGATTGACGTCTTTCTTAAATCTTAGTTGAAATTTATTTATGAAAGTTCTCTAGAATAGATTCCTTTCTATGTTCCACCTTCCCTTTTACATTTAATTCCCCTTTTTGTCTAATTTC
This sequence comes from Picea abies, assembly GCA_900067695.1. NCBI lineage: Eukaryota > Viridiplantae > Streptophyta > Pinopsida > Pinales > Pinaceae > Picea > Picea abies. The sequence goes on from CBVK0100097871.1 coordinate 21,585, forward strand.
CAAATTAGCATGTCTTGCATATAATAGTAATTAATTCTAAGATAAATTAATTCTCTTTTAAATATTTGTTTGATTTTTATTCATCCCCTTTTTATTAATTGATTAAATAATTTTTAGTCCTCATAGCCTATTTAGACCTAGGCCTTAAATTTCAACTAGGCTTAGAAATTTTTAAGGGAAACTTTATAATTAATAAAGTTTATTCATGCAACATTTATTTTAAGGCTCACCACGTCAATTAAAATATTATTTTCTAGGCACCTAGGTTCATTGACTCTCCTGTGTTAAAATCATGATGTTCCCTTCAAAACGCACTACGTGCTCCAAGGGTGCCACTCGCCTTTGTTCATGATTTATTTTCACAACATTCCCTTTAAGACACATTGTGTGCTCTAAGGGTGCCACTCACCCTTAACCGATTTTGGTAGATGTCCAACTCTTGGAGTCAATACTCCATCAGGAGACCTTGTGGGAGACTAAGGGCCTCTAAGGAATAAGGACCCTACCTTATAGCACACCCTTTAAAATGTTCATGAGCGATTGTCTCAGTATGCCCTCATGACATCGTGGCTTGTTAACCTACATGTCAAGCCATGACGAGAATGCTAGTAGTCTGTGGCAGGGTTTCTCCCACACCTCTTCCTCAATATGTATCTAGTTGTTGTGCATGGCCCCTTTACTCCTAATGTGAGTCTGATTAGAAAGAAATCATTAGCTTGCATCCATCAATGAAACATGCCAACGAATCATAAACAACATCATAATATACCCGATCATATGTTACATATGGATTAAAAAAAACATGCAAACCATATATAGTCCATTGCTTGACTCGATGAAGATTCCAAGGAGATCCACCGATTCCATTGGCATACTCAATCTGTCAGGTGTCCTGCACACTCAGAAGAACCCGTCAATAACACCTGTGTATACGTAGATATCAAATAACATAAAATAATAATCCATAAGCATTATCATCGGAATCCATAAGTGAAACTGACAACCATACACTAAATTGGATTAGTTGCATGCAATTGTTATAAAAAACAAGTCATATCATGCATGCGCAAGAGTGGGATGTTATTTACACACCCTCTTGTTTTAAAATTTGTCCTGAAGTTTCATAGTATGTAAGTGAATTATATAAAATATCTGACCAAATCTAAATTTATAGCTATAAAAACAAATGGAAATCGTTGGCACATATCATATGCGTCCTCCCAGGTAGTCAAGTGTGGTCTATAATGGTCCCACTAGACCTTGATATGATCGATTGTTTGGCGCCATAGTTGTCGAATGTGATGGTCTAGAATGTTAATTGTCTCTGCCATGAGCACATCATCATCCAAAAATCATAAATAACTCATGTCAATCACATGAGTAGGATCACTAACATAATGTTGCAACATATCCAAGATAAACATCATGCAACACCTCAAAGAATGAGGAACGACTATTCGATAGGAAAAATTAATAATTACGGTCAACAAGATGTGCATCGACATAACTCTTCTATTGATTTTGTGCTTCTTAATCCCTTGTCTTATCGCTATCATTTTCTCTTCCATTTATTGGATTGCTTTTGGTCGTACCAGGACCCTATCCTCAAGTCGATTTGAACTTAAAGGCATATGAAATAGTCCCCTGTAAAGAAACTCAAATGGCATCATCTTAATGGTGCTTTGATAGTTGTTGTTATATGCAACTCTACCTGTGGAAAGAACTATTCCCAATGCTTATATTGGTATGTCCCATACATACGCAACATATCTTCCAACAATTGGGTTGTTCCTTTTTTCTACGCATCTATCTTTGGGTGATCCCTGTACTAAGGTTAAGTTGGGTTCCCAAGGCCTCCTGTAAACTAGTCCAAAATCGTCTTGTAAACATCGATCCTAGATTGGATATGATCCTTTTAGGTACACCAAGCAATCTCACAATCTCGCTGGTAAAAATTACAGCTAATTCTCGTGCCTAATACGTCATACACATAGGGATAAAATGTGCACTCTTTGTCAAAGTTTCAACTACCACGAAAATCGATTTGTGCCTCCTTGTCATTAGCGATAATCCCACAATAAGTCCATTGAAATGACTTCCCATTTCGATTCCCGAAATAGCGTGTGGTTGTAGTAATCCTATTGGATGTCTATGTTCATCCTTCACCTGTTGACATTCTATACATCTCGCAACATAATTAACTATGTCTGCCTTCATACCCTTCAAAACGAATAAGGGTTTAAGGTCTTCCCTCATCTTCGTGACTCCTGGATGATCCATGTACACCGCTTTATGATATTCGTTTAAGATCAAACTTCTCAAATCGTCATTGGGAGTTACGTAAATCATGTTATGTATCTCAATAATTCGCCGTTGTCCATAATAAATCCCTCAAATTTTGGTACCAACATTGTGTCTTGTCTGATCAATTTTGTAACCTCCTTACACCAGTCATTATCATGTTCTACGTTTAGAATATTTTCATGAAGATTCTTCTGAGGAGGTATCACCGAAAATATGTGTGGTCCTCAACTCAGTGCATCTACAACTTTGTTCATTGCTCTTTTTATGTAGATAATCTCAAATCATACTCGCTAAGCAATTTTGACTGATGCCCTTTTTGCACATTCAAGTCACTTTGTGTAAAAATGTGTTGCAAACCACAATGGTCCTTTTTTTTTGTTTGAATTTCCATCCAATCAAGTAGTGTCTCCACTTTCTCAAGGCATACACAATGGTCAATAATTCCAAATTGTGCATCGCATAGTTATCATCATGCCTTCTTAACTTTCTTGATATGTAAGTGATCACTTGATCGTCTTGCATCAAGACTCCTCCTAAGCCTTCCTTGGATGTGTCGGTGCATACCAAGAAATCGTCATCCATGACTGGGACCTTAAGTATCGACGTTTTCTTCAAAAACTCTTAGAGCCTTCGAAATGCTTCCGTGCATTTCTCAATCCATACAAACATCTTGTTTTTCTTATGCAATTATGTAATCGAGTTTGATATCTTCAAAAAATCTTTGACAAACCATCGATAATATCCTGCTAATCCCATGAAGCTAAGTACTTATGGTATGTTTGTTGGTGTGGGACATTGCATAATACCTTCTACCTTCACTGGATCCACAATGATAACTTCACGTAAGATAACATGCCCTAAGCAATGAACCCTCGATTGGTAAAAAGAGAATTTCAACAGTTTCACGTATAATTTGTTCTCTCATAAACCTATAGTACCAAGCGAAAATGTTCGTCATGTTCATCCATCATCCGAGAATATATCAAATGTCATCAATGAATACTTGAACAAAATTGTCGAAGTATTCGTAGAACACCCCTTTCATCGGGCTCATGAATACCCTTGGGAGATTTTTCTGTCCCCACGGCCAAATAGTAAACTCATAGTGTCCGAACTGCATTCTGAAAGTAGTCTTAGGAATATATTCCTCTTTAATTCGTAACTAGTGATAACTTGATCTCCAATCAATATTGAATACGTCATCGCAGCTTTCATTTTATCAAGGAAGTTGTCCATACTTGGCAATGCATATGGTTTCTTGATCGTTTCCTATTCAATGATGGTAGTCAATGTAGTGTCTCCATGACCCATCATTCCTCCATATGAAAAACTAAGACACACCCGAAGGTGACACACTTGGACATATAATTCCTAGTTCCAATAACTCCTTCAGTTCCATTTTCAACTCCTCTAACTCAGGGGTCAACATCCTATAAGGCATTCTCACTATTAGTTCAGTTCTTGGTTTTAAGTCGATGGTAATTCCAACAATATTTCGGGCGAAAATCATGTAACCCTTTTGGAAACACATCTACAAATCTCATACTATCAGAAGGTTTTCTAGTCCTTCTACCACAACCTTGTCATTCAGTGCTACGTTTGCATATATCTTGCATCCTTTCACGTGCTCTTCTGTAGCTGTAGGGAAGAAATGAACCTCAAGTATACTCCTGATTTTCTTCCTACAATCACACTTCTATGTCCCTCATCGTCATTCCAACTCAACCACTTCATCTTACCATTGAGTATCGCATCATTGGATTTGCACCAGTCCATACTGATCATGTCATCATAAGATCTTAATATCGTGATGTATAGCCCGAAATTCACTACACTAATCCCCAAGTTATAGAGACAATTCATACCCCTTCCTCCAACAATCTTTTTGGCACCCAAATCCATTTCAACGAATCTAAACTTGCCCAGTTCAATGCCTTTACCTAAATACCTTAAGTGTGGTACTAGAAATAGAGCTTTATGTAGCACCTGGATCTAACAAATACTAAAAGTTTGAATGGCAATGGTACTTGATGCCTCGAGCACAGTGGACTAGTCCTTAGTCTGATGATTATTCACCGCAGTCAATGCTTCCTCTGATATGGGGCCTACTGGACTGGATAGTCTAATGTCTGAGGCATTTTAGATGCTCTCCTTTGCATGGAAGATGGATTTGAGGATGAAAATGAACTTGCTAGCCTCCAATATCTTTGTGCTTATATTTAGGGCATACCAAAGTAGTTCAATATTCTGGTCTTATAATCTGGCACCGTACAAGCACCCTGTCTTAAGGCACTGAACTCATCGAGTTGGCCCTCAATTAATTCCTCTAACAATCAATTCTATAGGAACCATTCATCGAATTGTTCCCAAAACATGGCTTCGATGATCATGTTTAGTTGAGGTACGAGTGTCTTCCACCATAGAAGTGTGATCCCCTTTAGCTGAAGACTGTCATGCAGACCTTCATGATGGAAGTCATAACCATGAAGGATGAAGCACATCGCCTTGCTCTCTAGCCATGCCTCGATGACTGAGCCACCATGGCACTCATGAACTCGAGAAATTAATTTTCTAGAGTTCTTCGTTAATGCTACCATTATTGGCTGGGGCATTTTGTGGACACTCAGGGGGTATAGGTTCCCTGGCCTCATCTCAGTACAGAAGGTTAGTCAAGGCCTCTAACAATCCACATCCCTTACAACAATAGACTCCAGCCCAAGGAATTTCTCTTCTCATTGGGGCTTAGACTCTTAAGGTGTGGGCACTTCTAGAGGCGTTGCACCTCCTTCCCCAACACCACATTGTGAATCTCTATGACGTCCTCTAACCGTGATTACCACAACTACTTGTTAATATTTTAATTAGAGCTAAGTATAAATCAAGAATTTAATTCGTTGGAAGGTGCGACTATCCACAATCGTAGAGTTGAACCCACTCTGATACCAATACCATATGTAACAACCCCATTGTTACGACCACAAGCGACGGTCAATAGGTACATTTTTTTTTCTTTAATTAAATTTCTCCTTTTATTATCTTCGTTAGGAATTTAAATCATTGCCATGATAGAAATTTCATTGATACATCATCCAATTTATTAAAATAAAATATAATAATGCATTAACAATCAATCATGACACAAGGTCGACGCATCATCACCATAAATACGATATGCCTATCGATGCATTAACATAATTAAATAGCAACACATAATCATCGCATTCACATCTTTAATAATGACACCTAGACAATACAAGCCATACATCACATCGCACATCATCACATCACGATTAACGAAAACAACCACAAGATGGTTCAAACATATCACAAAAATTTAAAAGAACTACCCACCCAACCTATTCTGCATGGTTAGAACCTCCATGACACATAAGCAACACTCAAACCCAATTCAAATTGATTTTAACCATTTAAGATCTCAGGGATGGCGACTGTTCTGAGAAAGAAGGAGGTGTCTACATCCCACTAACACAATCAAGTCCAAAACCAGCTAGTTGAATCAACAACATCAACGATAATCAAGGGAAATAGTGTTCCTTCAATCAAACATACATGAAATAAATTTCCAAGGCACAATAAAATTTATGACTAAAGCATCATACCGATACATAAGATAAAAAGTAATATAATCAACTCTATTTATTTTGAATATGTAAACAACTCTAAAATAAACATGGATCCGCATAAATTGTAGTGCTCGAGTAAAGGTATACTTTATTTTGATCGCGTAAAGGAAATCCAATAAAATAACTAATCATTCATCATCAATATTCAAGTGCACCAATAATCTAATTACTTTATCACAGCATAATCGAAGGCACAAGGGTAATCATCTAAATCTTAACTTGCGCAACAAATAATCGATCAATCCTTTCGATATCAACAATAATCCAATGGTGCTAGAGAACACATTACTTAATAATTTCACGTCAACACCTTTTCATAGTGCAAGAAGTACAAACTCTAAATAATCGTTCTTACACTATAATTCAAGGCATGCAAGAAGTCTAACCTCTAAGCAATCATACTTTACATATGTTTTTGGTTTGCGCAAGAGGCCTCACTTCTAATATTCATTTGCACATCAACAATTCCAGACGCTTGAGGTATCGATTTTGTTTTGAAAGGCATAAGAGAATACAATTAATAAATCATTCAACATCAATAAAGGTTCTTAATTTAAATCATGAATTCACATGTAAGGAATTCACACATCACTTTTATTTCATGGCGCAATAATTTCAATTTTAGTATCTCGACAAATAATCATATCAATTTACTTAGCCATGAACTCTCAAGATCCTAAAAATACTAAAAGGAGAGAGCCCTAACTAGAGGCTTGCGCTTATCCATACATTGTTTTTATATCCAAAGGTTATAATATGGAAGGCTCTACTTATTAACAAAATTAACTTCTGATATTAAAGGATAAATAAAGGAATAACCAGTTTCTCTTGGAAGGCATTAATATCAAAATCCCATGCATGATTAGGCTACCTCCCTTAAAATATGAAGGGTTAGTCAAGGATCTTCATAAGAACCAAGAGAAAGGAAATCTCCTTAAGCCAATATTTAGGATTTCAACACTACATGTGTAACTTTTAAACTTGTTAATGTCATTTATAAAAAGAAAAAGATGGGTTTTAGAGTTCTTGCATAATACTCTAAGAAATTTTATGATGGTCAATGCCTTAGTGAAGAAAATGGAGCCCACTATCTAGATGTTGATACAAATTCTATCCATCCTAAGGTTAACACTCATGAACGAATCCTCCAGTGAGTACTTTAGATGTGACTTAAGTGGAGGATATCCAAATAAGGGAATTCATAAATAAGCTAACAATTCTAGAATTTGCAGCGATGCCCTTAGTCCGATGTACCTTAGCATGAGGATTATCAACTATAGCCTAAGCCCAACTGAGAAGGGTTGACCAATATGATGACATGGTTGAGGCACACAATATATTTATTATAAAATAAAAAATAAAAAGGTATCTGACAATGAAGAAGTCGTGGAGTCCAACGTAGGAACAAAGCCAGAAGAAATGGATATTTTTCAACAATTAAGGTGACTGCATCCCACAGACTCCTCTTCTACTCACCCACATCATGCCCAAGATACAAAATTATGACAAGTGGTAATACAAGCAATCTAGATTGTCGTGGTCAACCCTCTTGAAGACCATTGCATGCATGGAGTGTGTGGGGAAGCTCGTGCTAAGAAAGTAGGCTTGAAACTGAGTTAACACGCGATGGTTGAGGAGGTGAGGTGTCCTTCCCGCTAAATGTAATAACTTATCAGTGGGAGATATTGGTTGTCACCCTCTACCTGCATGTGCCTAGCTACCCAAGGAGCCCACAATAGGCCAAAGCGTAATTCAAGTGCTACTACCAATATCCGAGCAACCCTCAACATCTAGAGCCAAGGCTATGTCATTCCTCACTCAAGCCATGGGAGGAACCCATGAAACACCATTGTGCGCAATGCCCATGCACCCAACTAACATGATAAGAGGAGGGAGAACTATGGGATACAAAGTGTCATCTGCACCTCATCAATCTCATTTTTGTTGCAACTGACAAGAGGGTATTCATCAGGCACTCAGAGCACCTAGTCAACAATCTTGACCATGAATTAAGAATCAAATCAAGAAGTTAGATCAAACACCTAGAGGGCCTATTTGAAAACTTATCTCAATCATCTAGCCTTGGAAACCAGTCTATAAGTTCAACCATATGCTCTTATGTACAACATTAAACATATAAAAATTAACAACCTTACATTATAATTCCTTTACCATTCAAATTTGGTGGACCCAAATTTCCATCCATCAACAAGTTATTGGAAAAATTATTTAATAAGAGAAATTCCCATATTTCACAAGGATCACATGTCCTTGAACTGCAAGTACATAATTTCATTTCCTATGAATATCAAGCAATGACCAAATAACATACCTTAACCGAAGGCGAAGAATATGAAGTTGTTCCTCTATGCTTGTGCTTCGTCTAGCTCCCCGCTTGCTAATCGTGAAGACTTCACCGCTACTTCCCAGACAACACTAAGGGTACCCTTATTTCCCCTTAGCCCCCCAGTGACAAAGGGGACATGCACAAATATTTTTGGAACTGCTAACAAAATTTTCAAGCGAGGGAGTATGATGCAGGAGCATCGTTAGTAGCAAGCGAGCGTGGGACAAACGCCATTTCATTTTGGCACATGTTGAAAATGTTTGAATTGTTTTGAAAGTTTGGATGGGAAGACATTAATATAATAATTAAGAGAGTGCATACTTCCATATTGTAAATATATCTTGAGTGATCCGCTCTCATCTGTAAGGTGTAAAGGCATTTATATGTAGTTAATGTAAGTAGGTAGAATTAAATTCTAGATTAGACAATTTAGAGCGTAGGAGGGAAAACCGACTATAGAAACCCTCATCTTGTATCATTTGTAACATTATTAACATTATCAATTGAGCATAGAGAATAGAAGAGAAGAAGCAGAGAGCTATGTAGAAGAGGCCATGTAAAAAAGTTTTGAGATTAATATATGAAGCTTTGATTCAGACTCATGGTGTTCTAATACTTTCTCTGTATGCATGTTGAATGTTATGCTCATGGTTATTTTACTCTTTCTGTTGTACA
>CBVK0100097872.1:0-30548 GCA_900067695.1 Picea abies
CTCACTTATAACTAATTAATTCATCCTTCACTAGTTCCTCTTCCAGTGGATTCAGACCCCACTGTTGAGAGATATTGTAAGGTCCAGTGCTATTTGAGAGGAAGGACGTTACATATTTTTTAGGACACGAGCATTTGTTTTCTTTATTCTCCCATGCGAAAAAAATCCAACTACCCACATGTATGCTTATTTATAGTTGATTTATGTATGATACTCATTTGAATACATGCGACTGTGAGATATATTGTGAAGGCCCAAATTATACAAATCTCTTGTTCATTTATTGTTGTCATCACCATTTTCACACATTCACTTTGCTATTCAAACATCATAGGGGACCCACAGAATCACCGTCATTCTAGATGCTTGCAAAATCTCCCTCCTATCCTAGGAGGAGTTCCTAGTTTTGCCAACTCACCGAATCAACCATCTCACACTCCTGTGAGTGCCACTATTTTGGGATCAACTTTGATTTTCTCCACCTTACTTGGGTCCAATTCCCAAGGCCATCCATCCACTAGCTCTCCTTCACAAGGAGGCAGAGGGAAAACTTCTTCTCAAGGTAGAAGTACAACCCCACCAAACCCCCCTCAAGGGTCAGGTCCACTACCTGCTCACACCATGGCTGGAACTGATCCCCCACCACCACCCCCCATGCTATATTTTGCATCCCTCAACATCCCTAATTTAATTAAACTCACAAACAACCCTATATTGCATGACCCTACATGGCCCAATATGCCTACCAAACTACCTTCAGACATTCCCAAATTTCAAGGAAAATCAGGGGAAGACCCCGCCAAACATGTCATGACCTTCTACTTATGGTGCTCTTCAAACAACATCATGGATGACTCCATATTCTTAACTTTATTTCAAAGCACACTCACTGGGCCATCAATCAAATGGTATGTGGATGAAAAATCAGGGACCCACAGGACTTTTGAATCTTTGGCCAAAGCATTTTTGGCCTTCTTTCAACTACTAGTTCGTCATGACACTGTTCTAGAACTACTCTATGAGTGAAAAAAAACCTCAGTTATGCATATCACCGATTGAATTCATGAATGGCGTCGACGATGTAGCTTATGCAAAGCAGAAACCACCAAAAAACAATGTCTCGATTGGTTTCTCAAATCACTCATTTCTATCCTTGCCAAAGATGTGGCATCCACAATCCTCCAAATAGAAGAGGAAGCCATTAGCAAGCCTCAACAATACAATATTATTTATGCTTAGTTGGGTTACTTATACACAGTAATAGATGATGCATGGAAACCCGTACCATTCGGCTAGGACAAACCTAGGATGTCTCACATGACGGATGGATTGATTGGTACCACAACACACCACAATCCATGCATCCAAAAACCACCTATGTATGGTACACCCCAATATCCTCTGATATATGGAGGGCCATATTATTACCCTCCTCCCCTTTACCAACATCCATATCCTATTTCTCTTCCTCCACTCATGAATGGACCCTTTCCAACACCCATCATGTGCATGGATTCGCAACCAAGTTCAGGTGCCCCTTCCACCTCATCTTATAACCTGGGTACTAGTGAAAGCGCTACGCCTTCCTATGCACCCTATGGATTATTGCCACAACATAATCTGTATTTTCCATTTCCTGGTCCTCCATAGCCAGTTGCTCCTCCACAAAGACAACCACATGCTAGTGTTAACTTTTTTCAACCCTCTCCCATTCAACAATTTCATACTTTTGAACAATTGAATATGACAAATCCGGCCCATCAGTTGAATAATGAAAAAAAGAGAGGGAAAAACTGAAACAATAATAACCCAAGACCAGGGGGAAATAACCCCCAACAAAACCAACATGTTGGGGGAAACCAGAACTAGGGTAACTAGAACCCCCAATGGGGACAACAACAACAAACACCAAGGGAGGAACAACAACAATAACCTCCAAACAAACTTCCCTTTCACTCTTTGCGGTGAGCATGGTCATTACACTCACCATTGCCCCCAAATTGTTGACTTCAAAAAAATGAAATATTCCATGAATGCGCCACGTCCCCCAGTGCCACCTGCCCCTCAATAGGCCCCACAATAGTATTTGCAAAAAAAACCCCCAACTATGTTACAAAACCCTATTCCGCACCAAAGTGTGATGAATACCCAATAGGAGATACATCCTGCCCCACGACAAATGGGATAGTATCAAAACCTTGGAAATCCAGTGGATTGCAATAACCTCCTCACTAGCGAAGAATAAATTCTTCTGCAAATGCACAATTGTTAATAGAACATGCCCCTAAAGCTTCTCCCACTATTTCAGAAGTAGATCCACTTACAACTAGAAAACCCTTGATGATTCCAAGCCCTAACATTGAACCTTCCATTCACATCCCTTGCATTCCAGTATGACGGAATGTCAACAACCCTCAGGCTAGGGAGACACACAATTATAGTCTGGTTGATGACTTGGTGCAATCTCCCATAGCCATGTCAGTATTAGAGGTCCTCCAAACTTGTCCAACTCAATGAAAATCCTTACCTTCTACCTTGGGGGAAGTTCACCCAGCTGATACTAGACTCATCACATTTGATCTAGATTGTGGGGAACCTCGTCTCCCCACTTTGGTAGCTTTCTAGATACCAGTCAAGATTTAGAACATCACGATGCATCAGTGTATCATTGATGAAGGTGCATCCACATGCATCATGTCCAAAATTGTATGGAAGAAACTTGGCTCCCCTGAGCTAATACCATCTGCCATCACTTTAAGAGCCTATGATGGTCGAGCATCCTCCCGTGAAGGGATATTTCAAAATGTCCCGATCAAAATCGAGGGAAAAACCATCCTCATTGAAATTGAGGTTATCAAAACCCCACTCAATTACAATATCTTTTTTGGATGTAGCTACATGTACGCTATGAAGGAAGTGGCCTCTTCTGTGTTCTGAACGATGATGTTCCCCCACAATGGTAAAATCATCACCTTCGACCAAGTTTCACATTACGAGCCTAACCACTCCTCCAACATCGATAACATCCTACATCTTGTCCCCACTAGTTCCGATGCATATCCACTCATAGATATGGCCCCCTTAATTTTCAAGGACCCATCCTTGCTGGGGGCATACCATGGAGCACCACCTCTCATACACCCCTCTGCATAAGTGTGTGTCGTATATTCTAATGGAACTGAAATTAGAGACACCATCCCTCCCATAGAGGCTTCTCCTCACCTCAACATCTCACCAGTTAAAGAAATTCTACCTTAGGAATTACCTGAAAACCCTACGACACCACTTATCCCCGATTTCACCCTTCCCCAAGGGAAAAACCTGGTTTGGGAAACAATCCCCCAAGCCATTACTCAAATTCCCTTCTTCTACCCCCCACCTAGAGTACAAGATTTTTAGGTAGCCGAAATGCTTACCCTTCTCAACATGGTGCTGACCATTTTGGTATGGTATCTACACCCACCCGCGATGGTTCCTCAACCATACCTCCCTCCCCAATTAGAGGGAATCCCAATGCAAATTCTAGTACTAACTATGACCACACCACCCTCACCCCCACTTGCTGACACCACTGCCATAGTCGAGGGCAGACGAAAGAAGAAATATCACATCTCTCCACTTCCTCCCCAAGTTCAACCTCCTTGTGCACTATGTGAAAGAGAGGGACACCCCACTAATCGATGTCCTTCTCTTCCCGAGTTATGCAATCTGATCCAAATCCCTCGAGCAACCACATTGCTCATCGCTTCACCATGCACACCTAGTACTACCACAACATCCCCTACTATAGGCAGTAAAATGTTGCGAACCAAATTCACATGTGCCATCTATTCAGAGTATGGCCACTACACTCATCATTCCCCCGCTCTACCTCAATTTCGACAAATGATAACGGCGGTATGCCAAAGATTTTATCAATATCCATCTCCATCTATGCCTTCGGGTACCCATGTCACTAAAATCCATTATGTCTCGAACTCAATCACCGAACAGATGATATGCACTTGCTCTCTTTGTGACTCACTTGATCATTCAACATACTAGTGTCCTTTGATCCTTGAATTTAGGCGTCATCAAATGACCCTTATTCAACATCCTCCAACCACCTCACTCCCTATGATACTAGTGATTCCCCTTATTACTTCTCCCAATACTTTTCACATCACCTCCCCTGAACCTAAGTCACTTCCCACCCCTCCATGGTTCATGGATAGACTGTTTGAGGATTTTCTCCCAAATCCTCCCAATTCTCCGGTTCATTTCCCCGAGGATACTTTACCCCTGACCATAGTCTACAACCCACAGTGTCTGGACATTTGGCTTATGTCAAGCACACCATCGTACCATAGTTTCTATAGCCCCTCTACATCTTCACCACTTTAAGACAATCACACGATGACAATCACCAATGTTACCTCCCCAAACCCCCTATATTTTCGTATTTTTCACTGCGCGAAGATATCCTGGAGGAACTCACTACCCCTGATTGCCCATGGAATGTGCTCCATCACAAAGTGATTTTTTTCTCACAGGAATCCTTTAACCCTCCTAGCCAAGCCTCTCTATGTGTAATCAAAACCAAGGATTTTCTTCCGTCAGGGCATATAGATTGGTTCAATAACCCTATTCCTTCCCTCGATGCTTTTGAAGAAAGCAACATGGCCAACATTTCCCCTACTGTCAAAATCGACATCTCCATCAAACCAAGAATCATATAAGAAATCACCATTGGCACTGTATGCTCCCTCGAGGAACTCACATCTTACAAAGATCTCTTTTATGAATACCGAGATACTTTTTCCTGGTCATATACAGAGATGCCTGACCTCGATCCTTCTGTCATTGAACATTGCATTGACACATGGCTAGATGTCACCCCAATCCTTCAAAAGCAACGCCCACTTCACCCATCCAAATCCGTAGCTATCAAAGTTGAAATTGAAAATTTACATGATGTCGGGTTCATATACCCCATCGCGTATACCTCATGGGTCTCCAACCCCATCCCCGTTAACAAAAAATAGGTCAATATTCACATCTGCACTGACTTTCATGATATCAATCATGATTTTCCCAAAGACAACTTCCCAACCCCTTTCATTGACCAAATTATCGATGAATGTGTCATCCATGAGGCCTTGTCCTTCATGGATGGGTTCTCCTACTACAATCAAATCCAAATCCATCCAGCAGAATAGTATAAAATCACATTTACCACTCCATGGAGTACTTTTTCTTATCGTGTCATTTCTTTTGGACTAAAAAATGCAGGTGCTACATTCCAATGGGCCATGATATTTTTCTTCCATGATCTTGCTCACATCATCCTCTCTTACTTGGAAGACCTCACTACTTGATCCAAGAAATGCACTCAACATCTCGACGACTTACGAGTCATTTTTCAATGATGTCACGAGTAAAAAATCTACTTGAACCCCCTCAAGTGTGTATTTTGCGTCACCGTCAAACTCCTCCTTGGTATCATTTTTTCCCAACATGGCATCACAGTGGACCCCCTCAAGGTCCAAACTATCACAGAAATTCCACCACCTAGGAATTTGTGCCAACTGCAGAGCATACAAGGAAAATACAAATTTTTATGACACTTTGTCCTAGATTACACCACTCGTGCACATGGTTTCCTTTTCTTACTACATTATGATATCTCATTCTGATGGGATGAACATGCCCAAACCACTTTTTGATGATTTAAAAGCAAAGCTATCCAATGCCCCTTTGATTAGTCCTCCTGACTATGATTGTGATTATATCCTCTAATTATCGCCCTCAATCGTCTCAGTAGCAGGAGTTCTCATTCAACTATGGGATGATGGTCATGAGCATGTTATTTACTACATCAGTAAAAGTCTTTCAGGACCACCCCTGAAATAAAATCATGAGGAGAAACTCACCCTCCTAATTGTCCTCACAATCCAGAAACTGCGTCAATATATCTTGCCACACACTACCAAATTCATGGAAGATTCCAACCTCGCGCAGTAATTGCTTAGTCGATGAAATATTAATGTCAAATTTTCCCGATGGATCATCATCCTTCAGGAATACGACCTAGAGTTTTCAACTCCCAAAAGCAAGAAAGCACTTGTTGTCTCCAAACTCATCATGATGTTTCCCTCAGATGCTAAAATTTCACCTATCAATATGGAGTTTCCCAATGAACACCTCTTCTACATCCCCTCAGATGAACCTTGGTATGGCGACCTTATCGTTTACCTTCAGACACAAAATTTTGGGTCTCATCTCTCTCGCGATGATCGTCGGTGCATTTGCCATCAGGCACCTCTGTACCTCCTCATCAGTGATGTTTTGTACTGACGTGGGGTCGACACCATACTCCATTGATGTTTGACCATCGATGAAGTAGATAGAGTCTTGAATGATTTCCATAGTGGTGATTGCGGTGGTCACCTCTCAGGTATGTCCACCGCCCAAAAAATCATTCAAGCAGGTTACTTCTGGCCCACACTATTTCATGACTGCATCCACTCTATCAAGTGATCCAACAAATGCCATATTTATGCAAACAAAGCACGAGCGCCACCCACTCTTCTACATCCATTCATCATCGTCAACCCCTTCTACAAATGGGGCATCAAATTCATGACTTGAAACCCTCCATATACTAATGGACACAAGTACATCATCCTGGAAGTTGATTATTTTACCAAATGGGCCAAATCCATCCCTACCTTCAACAATATCGCTGACACAACACCACATTTTTTTTTCAACTACGTCATTACCCATTTTGGAGTTCCACTACAGTTAGTCTCTGATCACGGTAAACACTTTGAGAATGAGATCTTCATTGAAATATCCTCAAGGTTAGGCTTCTCCCATGATTTTTCCTCCCCATACTACCCTTATTCCAATGGACAGGTCGAGGCTGTTAAAAAAGTCCTCAAAACCATGTTGCAATGCACTATCAACAAACATAAGATCAACTAACATCATATGTTGTTTTCCACCTTATGGGCTTATCGCACAATAGTCAAAACTGCCATAGGTTTTACACTGATTCATATCATCCATGGGATCAAAGCCACCCTCCCCATTGAGTGAGAAATTCCCATGTTGCGCACCGCCATTGAGTTATTACCTGACACTGCTCCGATGGAGCAGTGCTTGCTGAAATTAGAGTCATTGGATGAAGATCATCGGTCTTCCTGTTAGGGTCCTAACCCGCACATAGGTAGATCAATATATTCAGATTTAATAAAGGTCAATATTAATAAGGCCTTTCAATAAAATAGAATAAGGCAGATGTAAGAAGACCTAATAGAAGCTTTCACTTCTAGAAGAAACTTCCTCTAGATGCTTCTCTTGATAGACATATTTAATATAAATAAGGGTCGAGGGTATGAAAACCCTACCTTGGAGATTATTGTAACAGAGCACTACTCGATTGGAGGTTTCCCCCTCGAAGAGGCCCATGAACATTTCTTTCCGAATCAAAGTGCTATTGTTGTTGTTGTTCTTATATCATTTGTGTTATTGTGGAGATTATGCTAATTATATTACTGTTATTATGCTATTTCTAGCATTTTATTTCTGTTCTGCATACTTTTTATATCTGGTATATTACAAGTGGTATCAAAGCACTTTCCTTGGCAGAAATTGTCGAAATTTTTTTTCTAGGGTAGAGACATATTCCAACGTCTTTAAGCCATAGAGATTTGTTGTTACGAGCATAAATCTGCGGTTGAGGGATTCATACACGTAGGAAATACAAGTGGTTCTTAAGCGCACATCTGTTGGCCATCCTTGTAACCCCTGTTGGTACCCCTTCAAGTGGTATCAAATCAAACAAAACCAGTGTACGGATCAACCTAGATTTCTTGAATCCCTCTTTAGATAAACCAATCGACCGCCTGACTGTTATAGTGCCACCGAGAACAACACTCAGGAAGATACTCTCTAGTACTTGGGTATTCAGGTAGTATGGCTAAGGGTACGGTCTATCCTCCTTAGTTAGTGCCCTGAGATATTGGGCCGAGTACTGCTGTTGGACCTCACACGTATATTAGAGAGCTATAGCACAGGGCAAACCCTTATCTGTAGAACCCTTGAATACCTAACCCTTGGGGGACAGAAACATAAAAAAATTAAAACAAACAAGATCTATTGCCATGCAACAATGTTCGGGTTGCCAAGTAAATACACATTTCATTCTGGTTAAGCATTTGGGGATTTCATCGCTGCAGTATTCTTCAGACCGGAGTATAACTCTGTAGGTGTAAAAAAAAAAAAAACAGAGAGAGAAAGACTGGAATTTTTTTCACATTATTTGAGACCTATTCCATTGGATTCATCTCTTCGCCCTTATCACATTCATCCATATCCTTTTTCGGAAAAAAAATTGACCCCGCCTGCCCCTTTTCAGTTCACCCATCCTCATGGCCCATACCCATATCCAAGACCTAGAAGCTCGCTTCAACACCTTGCAATATGGTTTCCTCGAGACCCAAAAAGAAGTGAAACAACTCAATGCTACTGTTTCCTTTGATACATCCATCAATACAACCATAAATACATCCATGCAGTCCTCAATGTAGGAATTCAAACAAGAGCTGACCACCCAGCTTGAATTTGTCTTTGCATCACTCTGCACCAAACTAAATATCCTTATAGATGAACCTTTCTTTGATGCACCTCCAAAGACTAAAAGTGAACATTCCTCCAATTCCCATACCTTTCAACCCCATCACTTTCATCATGACCTACGCCATCCATAGGTGAATGGGACCAAATTTGATGGATCGGACCCCACTGGTTGGGTAACCCAAATTGAACATTAATTCTCTTTATACGACATTACAGATGACTTGGCCAAACTCTGGTATGGTGTTCTCCATCTATATAAAGAACGTTGGCGATGGTGGCAATGGAGAAAAACTTCCTGTCAATGGTATATTGCGTGAACAAAATTTGTGGTAGAGCTTTAGGAATGCTTTGACACTGACACCAACCATTTGGGCCATTTGACAAAGTTGAAACAATCAGGAACAGTAGAAGACTTCATAGCTGCCTTTGAGTGCCTGGCTTTTCGAACATAGGGTATGACTGATGCTTTCTTTCAAGAGTGTTTTATCAGTGGCCTCAAAGATGAGATTCAGGCCCATGTCCTCATGGATCAACCTTCAAGTTGGGTGGAGGCTACTAAAAAATCTAAAGAAGCACAATAGGTTGTATCCTCTCAAAATCATAAACCCTCATTTATCCCTCGCCCTAAACCCGTAAATTCCACTACTCCCTCTGCCCCATTAAAGATGCAAAAATTGACCAAGGCTAAAATGGTTGAATGCTAACTCAAAGGCCTTTATTATAATTGTGATGACACATATTTCCTGGGCCACAAGTGTAAGGAACAAAAGATTTTTATGGCCATCTCTGAGGATATTTCAGAAGAGGATGTTGAAACTCCCCTTGTGCTTGAGTCACCTGAAATCACTGACATAACCCCTCCCTCAGACCCTCCCGAAGTGGAACCAATCATTTCTCTCAATGATCTCACTAGCTTCTCTACCCCCCAAACCCTCAAGTTAATCGGTTATATCAAGCATCAGAAGGTCATCATTCTGGTTGATAGTGGAAGAACCCATAATTTTATTCATCGCCACATTGCCCAAGAAACTCATTGCTACATCCATGCCGTAAAAAATTTCCAAATCATGATTTCCAATGGTGGTTCCATGAAATGTAGAGGGCGTTGTGAAAATGTGCATCTCGAAATCAGTGACTACCACCTAGAATCCCATATGTTTACTATCAACATGGGCAATGTGACATTGTGTTGGGTGTAGACTGGCTAAGGAATTTGGGTCCCATTCTCATGGATTTCAAGGAACTAACCATGCAATTCAACCAGGAAGGCCACCAATATAAATTCCAAGGCATCATTGGTGGTTCACCTGAGGTCATTAGTTACCATCGCATGGAAAAGCTGCTCAAAAAAGGTCATTCTGGTGTCATTGCCCAACTCTATGCCATACAAGCAACAGAGACACCCTTGGTGCCACAAGACCTCCAAGCCCCTCTTTCTAAACATCAAATGGTATTTTCCACTCTCCAAGGACTCCCTCCTTCCCATGATATTAATGATCATTCCATTCCCCTTGTACTCGGAAACCTTCCTCCCAATATCCGTCTGTATCGCCACCCCTTTTCACAAAAAAATGAAATTGAGAAAATGGTCCAGGAACTCCTTACTGCAAGCGTTATCTGCCCTAGTACGGGCCCTTAATCTTCTCCTGTAGTCATGGTCCTGAAGAAAGAAGGTTCTTGGAGAATGTGTCTTGACTTCCGTGCCCTCAACAAACTGACCATTAAGGACAAATTTCCCATTCCTGTCATTGATGACCTCCTGGATGAATTGAGTGGTGCCCAATTCTTTACTAAACTTGATCTTCGCTCTGGCTATCACCAGATATGTATGAAAGAGGCAGACATTCCCGAGACGACCTTTCGAACTCATGAGGGCCACTATGAGTTTTTGGTCATGCCCTTTGGCTTGAGTAATGCCCCCTCCACCTTCCAAAGCCTCATGAATCATGTCTTTCGTCCTTTTCTCCGTCATTTTGTCTTATTTTTCTTTGATGATATCCTCATCTATAGAAATACCTGGACAAACCATCTTACTCATGTGAATCGAGTTCTCCATGTACTCTGTCAGCGCCAAATTTTCCTAAAACAGTCTAAATGTACCTTTGGTGCCTCAGAAGTAGAATACTTGGGTCATCTGGTTGGCAAGGATGGCATCAGGGTGGATCCGAAAAATATTGAAGCTATGCAAGACTGGCCGCACCCAAAGACCCTCAAAATCTTGCGTGGATTTTTGGGCTTAACAGGGTATTATCGCAAGTTTTTTAAGAATTATGGAAAGATTGCAACACCTCTCAATGCTCTCCTAATAAATAACTCTTTTACTTGGACTCCAGTCCCAGCTCAAGCTTTCCAAACCTTGAATATGGCCATGTGCACCACTCTGGTTCTGGCCCTTCCTGATTTCACAAAGACCTTTGTGTTGGAATGTGATGCCTCGGGGAAAGGAATCAGTGTTGTCCTTATGCAAGAGGGTCGACCTTTGGCCTTCACCAACAAGAAACTATCTGAAAGGAATCTGGGCAAACCCATCTATGAAAAGGAAATGTTGACTATTCTTCATGTCATTGATCTGTGGTGGTCTTATCTCTTGGGGCAACATTGCCAAATTAAGACAGACCATCAAAGCCTCAAGTACTTTCTGGAACAACACATTTCCTCCCCGGAGAAACAAAAATGGGTGACTAAACTCTTTGGATATGATTATGAGATCATTTACAAGAAAGGAAAAGACAATGTGGTGGCAGATGCACTGTCCCGAAAATATGAAGACGAAAGATCCGTTTTTTCTCTTTCCTTCATTGTACCAGATTGGCTCCAAGCTGTTCGCCAGGAATGGCTACAAGATCCCAAAAGTTTGCATCTGATCCAGCAATTGTAGACCAATGCTCCATCTCCCCCAGGGTACTCTTGGCTCCAGGATGAGCTTTGATACAAAGGCCATTTGTATTTAAGTACAGAATCAAAGCTTAAATCCACGGTACTTTCTGAGCTTCATGCTACACCCACAGCGGGGCACTCCAGGTTCACCAAAACCTATGACAGGGTCAAATGTTCTTTTTTCTGGGATGGTATGAAACAGGACATCCGTAATTTTTTCGCTAAACGTGATGTGTGTCAACTCAACAAGGGATAAACAATCAAATCTCTGGGCACACTACAACCACTTCCGATTCCACCTGCTATTTGGAAGGATATCTCTATGGACTTTATTACTGGCTTACCCAAATCGGGAAATAAATCAGTCATAATGGTGGTTGTGGATCACCTTTCCAAGTATGCTCATTTCTACGCTCTTCAACACCCATTTACTGCATCCACGGTGTCTCAAAGTTTCATGTCCCAGGTCTTCAAGCTTCATGGCATGCCACATTCTATTGTTTTTTATTGTGACCCAACTTTCACAAGAAACTTTTGGCAAGAATTGTTCAAGCTATAGGGCACCCAATGGCATCTCATCACAAGTTATTATCCCCAGAATGATGGTCAAATAGAAGTTGTCAACAAGTGTTTGGAAACATATTTGAGGTGTTTTTCCTTTGAAAAGAAAAATCAATGGGCTCAATGGTTACCCCTAGTTGAATGGTGGTACAACACTTCCTACCATACAGCTACACACATGACTCCTTTTGAAGCGGTATATGGACAGAAGCCACCTTCAGTTCTCTCATACTTACTAGGTACCTCGAAGGTCTAGACGGTTGACCAAACACTTACAGTTTGAGAGGATATTCTTCGTACCCTCAAAGAGAACTTGGTCATGGCACATAATCACATGAAGCAACAAGAATATCAAGGTCACTCCGAATGTCAATTTGCAAAAGGGGATCAGGTGTTTCTATGACTACAACCATACAAGCAAACTTCCCTCAAGGCCGAGCATTGTCAGAAGCTAGCACCCAAATTTTATGGTCCTTATATAGTTCTCAAGCATGTGGGACAAGTCACCTATCAGTCAACTCTACCCAGTCATTCGAAGCTATATCCTATTTTTCATGTTTCATGCTTAAAGAAGGTGATTGGAACTAGGTGCCAAATTCAAACCAACCTTCCCAAATTAGCTGAAGAAGGATCCATTTGGCTACAGCCAGAAGTAGTTTTGGAACAACATGAGCGTCACCTATGTTAGAGAACCATCAAGGAAGTGCTAGTCCAGTGGAAAGATACAACTCCAGCAGATGCCACTTGAGAACCAGCTACCATTCTACAACAGTTTCTACATCTCAAGCCTTGAGGACAAGGCTATTTTTAAGGGGATGGACAGGTTAGGGTCCTAACCCACACACAGGTAGAGCAATATATTTGGATGTAATAAAGTCCAATATTAATAAGGCCTTTCAATAAAATAGAATAAGGTGGATGTAAGAAGACCTAATAGAAGCTTCCACTTCTAGAAGGATCTTCCTCTAGATGCTTCTCTTGATAGACATATTTAGTTTAAATAAGGGTTGAGGGTATGAAAACCCTAGCTTGGAGATTATTGTGACAGAGCGTTGATCGATTGGAGGTTTCCCCCTCAAAGAGGCTCATGAACATTGCTTTTTGAATCAAAGTGCTACTGTTGTTGTTCTTATATCATTTCTTTGTTATTGTGGAGATTATATTGGTTATACTATTGCTATTCTGCTATTTCTAGCATTTTATTTCTATTTTGCATACTTTTTATATCTGGTATATTACACTTCCTTACAGAAAAATGAGGCATCTAAGAAAAGGTCAAAGGACACCTTTGACCTCCATGTCAACCTTCATTCATTCAACAAAGGAGATCTCATCCTATCCTACGATATCGGTCATGATACCCTCATCCATGGGAAATTTGAGTCATTATGGCATGGACCTACATTGTCTAAAATTGCCTCACTAAAGGCACATACATCCTGGCCTCTTCAGAAGGATATCCTCTCAAAGAACCCATCAACAGTTTGTACTTAAAGAATTTTTACGCCTGAACGTAGTCATTTGACACTAGGCTTTTTTCTTTGTACACATTTTTAGAGTTTTTAGACTTTATTTTTTGACTCCACTCCTCATTCCTAATCTACCATCTGTTTTGTTGATAGATGCATCCTCCATCGGCCTATCACATCAGTTACACTGACGGAGCTAGTCGTTGGACACAGAATCTCGCTTCAACCGCTTGGTCCCTCTACACCCCCTCACATGGTCTGCTTCACTCCAACGACATATGTTTGGGCTTAGAAACCAACAACCAAAAAGAATACACTGTCGTTATTGGTCTCCTCGCCGAGGCCTTTCACCACCACATTCATCACCTTAGCGTCTTATTAGATTCCCAACTTGTCATCCTGTAGCTCAACAATGTATACCGTGTCTGCAATCCCTGCCTCTTTCGCAAATACCTGCAAGTTAGAATCTTATCTCAAAATTTTGATTCAATTACATTTACACATATTTCACAACAATTTAATCAAATAGTATATAACATGGCTAGCCTAGTGTTATACTGTCATTTATCACATCAAGACATCATCACATATACATAAATCATCACACATCTGTCACAACATATAGATTAGACACCATAAAAACATCATAAAATATCAACATATGTAGACAACACAAAGATCCCAAAGAGGTATATCCATATATATATATATATTACAACATGTACATCACCCATAGGCTAGTGAGCCCTCTCACCCCTATAGGTACAAGATGGGTACCCACTACCCTATAAAAAATGGGTGTCAAACTACCCTGTACAAAATGGGATCGCAGGCCTATATAAATACACAAATATACAATTGACACTCAAGGTGCCCCCAGAGCTCCCCCACCAGGTCCTCTGTTAGCAGGAGGTGCCCCACCAGCTGGGGGTCCTCTAGGTATGGGCGACAGTCGACCATTCATCAGTTCCCTTGCTAAAATTTCCCTACAGATCAGGGTCCTCCACCCAAAAGGACCACCCACACACTTCTCCAAGACTCTCTCATCCTGAATATGCGACCATATGCCCTCCGACACACACTGCAAAACCACCTCTAGTTGACGTCAGAGATCATCTTTCCCCCCATCGTCCTCTACCTGCGGAGCCCATGCTGGCCCTGCACCTGGATCATCAAACCGACATCTCTAACCGACCCTCACCTCATCTTCTGGCCTTGTACCAGCCTCATCCCTTCGATGTCTCTCTCCCACCTGCGACAGTCTCACTGGCCCTGGTAAGCTGACTCTCCCATGACCTCTGCCTCTCGGCCTCATGGCCCCACATATGAAAACACACAAAAAAAGATAGGATCAGCATCCATACATATATAAAACTGTGCTACACTATCAAAATCACAAAACATAAGTACACAAACATACCTCTCTGGTCCCAAACCTCTCTAGGAGGCAACACCATGTCCGAGTCATGCCGAAAATCCATCCCACCAAATGGGAATCGTAGTATAATTTGTGGAATATGGCACCACACACACACCAAAATGGCTATAAAATAATGGCCTCCCTCTCCCCCTCCATGTCGTACCAAAATCTGAGCCCATCGCATCATTCGCAGCTCTTGTAGCCCTGCAGCCAACAAAAAAAACTCTAGGGTGCAACATAGGCACCCTCTCCATAAACCATGCCACCAAGATAGATCCAAATGAAAAATCACTGGAGTCGGCGATCCAACACTGGTGAAATTTCCCCATCATCTTGGCATGCAACATCAAGCCCGAGGAAAAAAATTCCCCATCAAGGACCCTCTGCATAATCCTCAACAAACCACCATTGATCTTCTTAGTAGCTAAGGTTCCATAGATCCTCACAATCATAGATGTGATGCATTGATGCAAGAGCATATCCATCGCCTTAATGCAGATGACCAAACCCGACATCAGGTTTGGCCCCAAACAATAATCCCACGCTAGGTCTATCAAGTGCACATCCCCTGGCAACTGGGCGTTAGTAGGCAGGGCCATTCCCCGAAAGGGGAGCCCTGTCAAAAAATAAGCATCCTCCACATATGAGAATGTCAGCTGTTGTCCCCTCACAACGAAGCACTACAAATTAGTTCTCTACATCGATATCAATTACTAGAGTAGGTACTCTTGCGAGCATATCAGTGGGTAGTCGAAGAACTTGAGCATCCCACAGGTTGCCAAGAGTCTCTGAACACCAAGATCCTCTCTCACTACCTCCCAAAGGCATTCCCAGTCTCACTCCCTCCAGTGGACAGGCATGATAAAATGATCACCTACATTCACACATAAACCCTTGGTCATCAGTAATCATTTATGAAAAATATTCAAAAAATTCAAACTTTCAAAACCCCTTAGCTTCACCTCAAGTTTGCGACTATCACCCCCACAGACGCACACATATGCGCACATGTTCTTCACATAGTTTCACATCAATGTGTACCTTTTAGAGAAACATATGTGCATCAATGCGCAGTTTTCACACCCACAGGTGCGCACTCATGCACACCTGTTCTCTACACACTTGTGCATTGATGTGCAACTGTCTGAGAAATAGCTATGCACAGTGCGTCGTTGTTTTTCCCCCAAGCGTGCATCACATGCACACTTTCTCTTTCCACCCATGCTCCCTTGTGCACGACTGTATTTAGCACAACCGCACATCATGTTGGGGGGAGGGAATGATACCCACGCATCCTAGCGTAGGCATCCTTCCTTCTCTCATGCATTAGTGGGCCCACCCCTACAAAATACCTTAGTACAACCATCCGTATGACCCCTACCCAAAAAATAGAAACTATCTATTGTGCAGGAGGATGGGATCACTAACCTAACTCTCACAAATCTTGGATCGGTCAGCTCAAAGTCCTGTAATCTATGAAACTCCTCCAAAAACTCTTTTCGATTCACTATTGCAGCGGGTACAAATGAGGTGGCATTATGAGCCCTACAACCATATATAGTCCATTTTTCCAAACTTCCACACTCAGTTACAGGATCTCAGAGTCTCTATTTTCCGATTCGTCTTCCACCATAGGATGAGGGTCCCACCACCTACGCAGTCACATTCCCTGGGTCACCATCTGCACTTGGCCCTAAGGGAGCATTTTTCTCACATCACATCCACGTACGCATTCTCATGTTCAAAATTATAAAATGATTGTTATATCTTATTTATCTTCAGATATTGTTCACGTCGGGTATTTTGTTTTAATGTGTGCAGGTACTTGGTCATAAAAAATCAGTGTAACCCCTTCAGGCATATGATCAAAACTGGCATGTAAACATTCCCTCTGAATATCAATTGCATCTCAAGTCACACCCTCTGACATTTTCCTTTAGGGTCCCTATATTCATCTTTGCAGTACTATCACCTCTACTGCATTTTGGTAATGTCACCTGGTAGCACTCTCCCCCACATGAGTTGTCCCATTCATAGTCCCCCTTGGCACTTTGACACTCATGCTGCTTTCACCCCCTAGGGATGGGAGTCTCGATAGTCAAGCACATACTCCTTATCATCATTTTTCTAGCTTTCCCAATGGACTCCCAGGTTATATCATCATGGTTTTATTTTGACTGCACCTCTGCAGTATCATTAACCCTCCATTTCATCCATGATCAATTTTCCCATCCACAGATTGCCATCCATTAATTCCCCTCATACAAAAACCCACCAATGCCCCCCCCCACCCTCCACCACTCCTCCACGCAACTTGCGCCCTCACATGCCAAGTCATCTTTCACTAGGGCACCCGTTTCTGTATCTGTACACTCATCACAAATTATTCTTTATTTATTTGGTAATTGTAAAAATCCTTTGTTTCCAACATTTACTTAGCTTTTTGTTGTCACCTTTGACGAGCTTCTTTTTTTGGCAAAGAAACCCATGTCGCCCTTGTTTAGGGAATTCACTATCCCCTACTCTTGTTGACATCATCCATAAACCACGAGTATCCCATAGTCCATGTACCCCTGATCTCTGAGTTTGTCCACTTTGTCACACCTCTGGCACAATTTAACCCCATGTCTAGTCATCCCCTTGGCGACACTAGATACAATTTCATGGTTGTTTCCAATCATCCTTCAAACATACCCCCAACCAAGGGCAGTCTTGAGTCTCACCACATCTTGACTTCGTTCATGTTCCTTATCAGTTCCTGATCTTATCTAGTGGATTTCATGAAGCCCTTTTCTTCTCAGAGTCACATCTCCCTTTATATAGACATTAGTATAGTTTCCAATAGGGCGACAATATTTTGACTCTCATTAGGTTTACAATGCAGAGTATCGAACAACATGGAGAGAACCATCATTTCTCTCTGATGTCGTTAACCCCAATAACATTCGACTTCAACAAAATCTCATGTTACGGTGGGTCTTAATATGTGACTATTGAAGTTGTTTTATACTAGCTGAAGACATCTGAATTTGTTAGTCCATCAATGCCTATGAGTCATCAACACTTCTTACATGCCTCCTTTCCTCTTTTCAGAGTATGTTCACCATCATCATTTTCATCTTCCATTATTAAACCACCCTGGAGGGCACTGCAGTTATCTACATCAACATACAACTTCAGTTATTGTCTTACATTTTTGAGTTACATGACATGAGCATGGGGCATGCCCACCTCGTTTGTATACAAATTTTCTTTTCTCTCCCTAGAGATAGATTTGGGTCTCACAATTTCCCCTCTCCCTCCAACAGGATTGCTCTTGCAATTCTTATCAACACTCTTCATTACAATGGTACTCTCAGTAGAAGAAACATTGATGTATTTTGTCTATACGTATCCTGCTAACCTCACCCCTTAGGGGGAATCTATTATCACTGAAATTTCATTTGCAACATTGCCTGAAAATGGTTACATAAATACAACACTGCCAAACACCTATTAGTTCACCTACAACACCAAAAATGCATTTCCAAGAGGCAAAAACTATACAACTGGACAAAAATTGACATGCACTGAACCACTAAAGGAAGCGCCCACACAATGTGTGGGCCAAAGAAGCTCATAGAACACATAATGCACCATATGTGTGACTGTGTATGAGAAAAGCCACGCGCTCCTATGAATGACGCATTTATGGTTCTTGTCGGCCCCTCAACCACTTATGGACCAACTTCCAACTTGATTTGACCCTCAAATCCGAGCTGAATCCGAATGGGGGGCTGGTCAAAGACCAAAGGGTGCCCTAAAGGGCCCCTTATTTACACTAAGAACCAATTGAATATTGCTTCAAATACATGCTATAAATGAAGGCCATGGGTGCACTAAGAATTCAAGAATCTCATAGTATTGTTATGGTGTTTTGCCAAATAATATTGTTATCCATTGGTGGCATAATCTTGGTCATTTGGTTGATTGATTTTGGTTCAAATTTTCTTATGCATTCTAGTTTTATTTCCTTAGTTGTTTTTAGTTTATTTGTTTGTTTATTTCAAGTGCTTGGATTATCTAACTCATGCAATAACCTATGTCTTGTCTAGCAGGCCCAACTAGACTTGTAAGTGCCCTTGTTTTTCTCACCCAAGTGACGAAACATACACAATAATAACCACCTCATCAACTCATCAACTACATGTCCCAATATATAGCTCAACCACATCCCAAATGCATGCACCAAGACATCTAACAAATATGCCTCTAACAATACATCATAACATATATCAACAGATCTCACATATGTACCAATCATGTACCATGACATATCTGCCTCAAAAATCATTCACTACAACAAGTACTAAGAAACCAATAAAACATGTACTAAGAGTGTCCCTCAATAGATCAATGATATGTCTCTAGATAACATCACATCAACATGAATTGTACCATAAACAACATGCCATATCATCACTGACATAACCAACACCGTTCCTCAACAGTAAATGTCTCAATCCACACTCTAGGGTTAGTACCATGCATCCAAGATAGAATTTCAACACTCAACCATATTTCATGACCATACATACATAAAATACACATGCCAACATATAATCTTGAAAACATGCAATAAACGATGTCAGACCCTGCAAAAAAGAGTTATACCATCAAAGCATGCTGCAACTCATAGGCTTATTTTCCAAGGCTTTTACCAAAGGAACGCGGCCTATTTTACAGACAACTTGCATATGTATGTGACCTTTCTATAGGTCACCTTGTGTATGTACCCGACTTATCCCACATGAGCCTTTGTATGCTTCAGAAAAAATCAAGCTTGAGCTTGCCTCATGGCTACCATTATGTTCTCGTTGTTTAGTCTTGTTCATCCACTTCTGAAGGTGTCCCCGCTTCTCAGAAATTGAGATCTGAGCTTCCATATTTTCAAAATTGTCTTTCTTCCTAGCTTCATGTGTTCTTCTTGTCATGCTATATGAAGCACTCCTCATGGATTGTCTTCTTGTGTTCCATCAATTCTAGGATTTGTGGCCAAACCCACTACAGTTGTAGCATCTCATGGTGTGGCAATGAGCAACAATGTGTCCCACTTGATTACATCTCCAACACCTTAGGGTATTATGAAACTTTCCATTATCTTTCCTTTCATAATGTCTGAAATCCAAATCTTTGTGACCATATTCATTACATGAGTAGCAGTGAACATGAAAAACATTTCCATACCTTTTCTTTGGTGTCCATCTTGAAGGTGTCTCTCTTCTAAATTTGCTTTGAGATGTAAAGATGGCTTCTTGATGTCTTCCTTGCTTTGTTCTTTTGAAAGTTTCCTTGCTTAGTGCAGATGGTTGACTTGAAACATTATTTCCACCTTTTGAGAATGAATAACTTACCTCAAGATTCTTAGAAGTGCTAGATTCAAGATGTATAGCTTCCTTGTTGTATCCAAGACCTGATTTATCATTTGGATATCTTTGGCTATCTAGGGTCTCATCCAAGATTGTTGAGTTGTTCATGAACTTGATGTGAGTGTTTGACTTCTCTACTTTCTTTCTAAGATCAACAACTTCAACTTCCAACTTATGGCACGACTCTTCCTTTTCATTTACTTGATTCTTCAATAGTTCCTCTATTCTTTTGGCTTCTACAATTTTGGTCTTAAGATTGACATTAACTTCAATACTTTTATAATCTCATTATCTACCTTCTTATTTTCTTCTATTTCATTCTTTATTCTTTTGATCTCTTTTTTTCTTTTCTTCTAATTGAATCTTTTTACTTTCTTCTTGTTCTTTGAGAATTTTCTTTAGTGCCATGGTATATCATGGGTAATTTTCTAAGACTTCCTTGGTGTATTTTTCAAGATACTCAAAATAAATTGAGTAATGTCCTATTTCACTACTAATATCATATAACTCAGATAAAAAATGATCTTTAATCTTCAACAAATCTTCCTCTTCATCTATAGGATAAATGTCATCCAATTCTACACAAACTACTTCTAGATTTTGTTCTTCACTTGTAGAGAAACATTCAACATCATCACACTTAGAATTATTGCAATCGAAGGATTTTGGAAAGTCTTTACCTTCATTGTTCTTGATGGAATTGTATTCAATGTCTTCCTTTTCTCCTTGATATGTCTTCTCTAGTTTCAACCATAGATCCTTGGTAGAAGTACATTGTCCCATGCTATTGGTAGCAGGGTGAAGTGGGAAAGAAAGTGTGCACAAAGAAGAATGATAGTTGGAAGAGAAATCGTGGGAAAGAAAGCATACAAGAGGAAAGCATCAACTGGTAAGAAGCATAACATGTGCACATGAAAGAAGGAGGTGAAAGATGGAAGGAAGCAAAGCAATCATGCAGAGAAGGAAGACCTAACGATAGTAGGGTTAGGGTTTTTGTAAGGTTTTGTGTAAATGGTTGAAGAGCCTGATAGATATAAATATAGATACACAGATTCGGTTCACTACTTTTGTAGAGGTTGATATGGTATGTAATGTTTTTGATTAGATGAACTACTTTTGTAAAGTGGTTGAACTAGAGTGGAGGAGAGAAGGTATATATTGAGGATTAGATAACAGGCCGAGGAGACTGGTGCGATCTAGTTCACCTCATATAGATCTTACCCGTCTAAGGAGAGTTGTAAGCACGCAACATGAGAATTGCAGAACTACCATAATAAGAGAGACAAGAGCCAAATATTTGTGGACGTAGCCCAGGAGGGGGTGAACCACGGTAATACCTATGTAATGTGATGAATTCATCCATATCTTTGTCATACTTTTAGTAGTTAAATGCTATGTGTAATGAATGAATGAGTTATTACATTGCTTGGTTAATTGTTGTTGGGATATCAAGAAAATATGCCATGGAGGTTAAAATATAAAAGAGAATAAAAATATTTTGTAACACAAGTTATAATAAACGGTTCTGAATACAGATTCCATATCTCTCGCTCAATCCTAGGCTGTAAACACCTGAGGCTTACAACCACCCATTTAAAGCTATCTCAGGTGAGACGATGTAGTGCATTCTATGTATTGTGTTGCCTTCTGGTTTACCATAAGGGCCAATAGTTTTAGGATTTGTTGGTACCCTGAAAGATATGAACCCTAGGTCAACAACGTAGGTAGTAGGGAAGAGTTGTTCATTAGACCAACAAATGGTTTCATTGTTGTGTTAAGAGGAACACGAGAGGACTCAGTAGATGATATAGAATGCATGAGAAGAGAATGAGTGAAACTAGAATACCGTTGAGCCATTAGAAGGGAATGTTGAGACCGTGGAACCCCACAAAAGAATAAATCGAAGGCTGGTTGAGAACTAAAGAGCTAGATTTTGCCCAGAAAGACAATAGAAACTCTAGCATCACACCTCACAAATATCCAGATAAATATGTGTTTATGTATTTACACGAAGTCGTTTTCTATGATTTTCCCCACCTACTGTAGGAGCGGATTCTAAGGTTGAAATATAATCATGCGACAAGCTAGATTCGACAGCTAGATTGGACCCTAGTACAGGTTGATTAGTTTCAGTAGGTGAAAAAGAAATTCACCCGCGCAGTCAAATTTTGGCTTGACAGTATTGTGGCATGATTCATAACAGAGTCTACAGTCGACACAATGAAGTCATACAGTGCAGCAGAGCAGGAATTTCTACAGGGACTCTGCGAAAGGTACATTCGATCACTCTATACTTCTATTAAAATACTACTATATAACAAAAGGGTAATGACAATGGAATCAAAAAGATAGACTTCCCTGCGTGGATGGGGGAAAGGGGGAAGCACTGAAAGAGAGAGGAGAAATGGAAGAAGGTGAGGATAAAGGAAAGAAGGAAGAGGAACTCTTGGACCTGATCTTGATGGATGACAACCAACTTAAGTGGATCTTGGCGTCATCAGGAACGACGTGTAGCAGAGTACCCTACCCATATAAGGTGAATACCAATAAGAGAGTTGTATCCATGAGGGAGGGCTTGGAAAGCGATGAGGAAGAGGTAGAGGATCTCTAGGCCGTGGAGTAGATTGAGGGAATCCTACGTGCAACTTATGAGTGGAAAACAAGAGGCCCAAGAATGGGAGGAGAAGGCAACCATCCTTTCCATATTATTGTCAGTGTGGAACCCATAAACCAATGTGCGACCAATACACAAAATATAACACCATCATTTAGATAATTGAAGTTTGGAGGAAGTTCGACAACAATAAGTACATCTACCACAGGAGAAACAACTACCAGAGCCAGTTCAGGCAGTACTAGTCAAGTATCTACACTGCGCGGTGGAGGTAGCAGTTTAGTATTTAGAATGGTAGGACATGACCCACTATCAAATTACCAAAATTTCATGGAGAAGAAGTAGAGGAACCTGAGAAGCATTTGTTCATTTGTGAAAAGATATAGGAGGCAAAACAGGTCACTAATGAAGATACCAAACTCGTGCAACTAGTGATCACACTAAGAGACCGCGCACTAGAATGATACATGAGTCTAGACACAAACAGTGCCCCTGGGACGATGAGGACACTGGAATACATTAAGAAGCTACTGATTAATGAGTTCCAAAAGCCGATCTTAGAGGATCAGTACATGAACAAGATGATCGAGATAAGATAGAAACCTAGAGAGTCTGTATGGGAGATTGACCAGAGATTCAAAAGACTAAAGGGGAAGAAAAAATACCTTATGACCGAGCTGCAACACCGACACCTGTTTGTCAACTCACTACTACCACACCTAAAATATCCCTTACAACAGCAAAAGTTTCAGATGTAGGCCGAGGCTCTACAGGTAGCCTTGTAGCTAGAAGAGAACCAATACCAGCAAACAAACCCAACTATTGAATAATTGAAGGAGGATTTGAAGAACCTTACATTTCTGTTGAACCAAAATAAGAACAAGGACAAACGATAAGTCGTTTGGTGCACCACATGCAGGATGGAAGGACACCACAAGAATGAATGTCCAACATTCATGCAATATATGGCAACAGGCATGCCAAACCCGCTACCACAGGGAGGATTATGGTGAGAAATATGCAAGAAACGGGGTCACAACCCTTATCACTGCACGATGATGCATAAGTGCCACACAATTCCAAATAATTTTTATTTCTCCTTTTGTAAGTCAATGATCCACGACCACAAATATTGAAGAACTATGGAGTTGATGCGGGAAATAACATCAGATGCATACAGGGTATAGGCTAAAATGATGACTAGGAAAGCAATGGCACAGTTTAATAAGGCCCCAACTCCATACAACACTGTGCAATAGTAGTACAATACTGCACAACAACCATACAATAATGCACAGCCACAGTACAACCCGACGCAACCCCAATATAATACTGTGCAATATAATCAGGCACCATAGTACAATGCGTCGAGAGGGGATAGAGCAGGCTATCGAGGAGGAGGGTGAGCCAGAGGAGTTTTTAGACGTGGAAGAGGACCAGTCACATGTCACAACTATTAGCAACTGAGACATTATGCATGGGAATTCCCACTTCTACCAGCTACTTGTATGTATTGTTGTGCTTCGGATCATGAGACAGAGGAATGTCTGACACTATTAGTAAAGATCCAAGAAAAGAGGATCCAGAACAACCAGAATGTTGAATGGATTTCAGTCGAAGCAAGGGAGGATGGACAAAACATCAATATAGTCACCCATGGAGGAACAAAGATAGGAAACGATGTAGTCCGACAAGAACCCACACAGAACTAATGGGTAAAGAAGAATGACAAACCAAGAAAGTAGTTCACCACACCCAAAGAAAAGGAGACTTTTAAGGAAGCCTGACAAGAATTTCAGAAGGTGGACACAACGTCGACTTCCACTGTGCAACCATTCCATGAAGCCCTAGAATAAGAAATGCTGCCATCATTGGATCATACCAATGAAATGCCACCCAAGGGATAGGTAAGTACTATCAAATAATTTTTTCAATCATGCATTAAAATGTTAACTGATCCTTCATCTGTGAAGATATTGCAAAACATCCTAGAGAAATGTAGCAGCGAGAAGGAACAAAAGCTAGAACCAAAAACTGTCAATAATCTACACATAAGAAGAAGAACAAGTAGGGAATTTAGACTAAATGCTAACATTGGGGATTTCAATATGGGAGACATCATATTGGACCTAGAATCCGAAGTGAATGTGCTACCCAAGAAAACCTAGCAATGCATGGGAGAGCCAACATTGGGATACTCAAATGTCCAATTAAAACTAGCAAACCAACATAGGGTCCTACCAATAGGGAGACTGAAAGGAGTAACAATAGATCTTGATGGAGTGCACACTAAAGAAAACTTTTAAGTCATCGAAATAGTAGACGACACAACACCATACTCGACACTACTCAGTCTAGATTGGGCGTTTGACAACCAGGCCATAATTAACTTGAACATAAGGAAAATGACATTTGAATCCATAGATTATAGGGTCATAGCACCACTAGATCCATCGGAAGCGAAAAGGTTCGTAGAACCCACTTGCCTGGACTTAGAGGAGATTGGTCAGTTGTATAGAACAAATGTGTGTGATGAGGATTATGTAAACCCAACTACAGACGGGGTACTTAGCTGGCGGAGAATTACTTCATGCGCAATAGATTCAGACACTGGGTTAGAAAATTGGCAACATATACTACACGAAGTATCCACGAGAAGATGTGCAAGAATAGACCGTGGAGTACGGTGGATAGGCATAGAAATCAAAGAACCACCCAGTTTCCACAGACTAAATGATTTGGAAACATTATTAACACAATATGAAGACAAAGTATTAGAGAACCAGAGGCTACTAGCACTGGATTTAGCACTCAAGGCCACACCTGCAAGATGGTGGGGTGCACACAAGGAGATTATCACAATCTGGTACCAATGTAAGTGATTAATGTGCATAAGGTTCAGCATAAAACAAAAAAACAATAAACAATGGAGATATGAAGGACTAGGGACACTAGTGAAACACTTGGAGGAGTGAAAAATGTTTTGGAAAAAGGCACCACCAGAGGAATGACCTCACCACTTCATTCACACTTTAGAGGGCATACCAGTGAACTAGTATACAGAGCAA
The DNA here is from genome assembly GCA_900067695.1 of Picea abies. Taxonomy (NCBI): domain Eukaryota; kingdom Viridiplantae; phylum Streptophyta; class Pinopsida; order Pinales; family Pinaceae; genus Picea; species Picea abies. The sequence continues at coordinate 26,043 of CBVK0100097872.1, forward strand.
GAATTTCACAAAGGAACTACAACATGGACGACACTGAAAAAAAAATTTACAGTCACTTTCTCATTTGAGCATGTGAACTCCAACATAGTTGCAACCCTGAAATAGATCATAGGAATCATATTCATTGAAGAACCAAAAATATAACTTATTACCAAAGAGCAGCAGTGAAATAAGCAGATATTCAAGGAGCTACTGTCATGTTACCATGTATAGGAGGAAGCACTAGACGGAGATGACACGCACGACATTCATATTGAAGAAGTAGAAGGTGGACGAGATGTGAAAGGACCACCCATAGAATCCAAAGTTATTTCCATTCCAATCAAGGTAAAGAAAGTTAACATCGGAAAAAATGAACATCCCAAAATGGCCAACATTGGAGACTACTGGGATGAGCCAATAGTAGAAAGCATCACAGAGTTGTTGCGCGAATACAATGACTTGTTTCCTACAACATTTACAGAGCTGAAGGGTATAGCATGAGACTTGGGAGAGATGAATGTACCTCTCATAACTGAAGCAAGACCTATTATACAATGATCATATAGACTGAACCCCATATATAAATGGAAATTTAAAGAGGATATCGACCGGATGCTCGAAGCCGGCATAATTGAACCAGTCAAGGAATCAGAATGGATAATCTCGATGTTCGTACAGGACAAGAAACAAGGAAGAGGGATTAGGATATGCATTGACTTGATGAAGTTGAATGATGTATGCCTACATGACCCATTCCCTACACCATTCAAAGATGAAGTGTTAGAGAATGTGGGGGGACACGAAGCTTACTCATTCACTAATGGATTCTCAGGCTACCATCATATTAAGATATCACAAGAGGAAAGATACAAGACCACGTTCATGACGAAATGGGGATATTACCAATATACAGTCATGCCATATGGATTGAAGAATGCACCAACAATATTCTCCAAAGTGGTTATCGCAACATTTAAATAATTCATCCATCAATTTCTCGAAGTATACCTGGATGACTGGATAGTCTATAGTCTACTGAAAATTCATGTGGAGTTTTTACGCTTGATGCTAGAATGATGTAGACAGTGTTAGATATCACTAAACATAAAGAAATGTATATTTGGAACAACGTTTAGGATACTACTGGGCCATATAGTATGCAAACAAGGAATATTGGTTGATCCGACAAAGATCACAGTCATCATTAATTTACCAACACCAAAAATAGTCTATCAGCTACGAGTGACATTAGGACACACAAGATACTACAGGAAATTCATCAAAGGATATGTACAGATCACAACACCAATGGAGAAACTGCTAAGGAAGGATACAAAGTACCAATGGAATGGCGAGTGTCAACACGGTCTGGATACTCTGAAGGAAAAGATGGTCACTGCACCGATATTATTATTTCCATACTGGGGAAATACATTCCATGTGCATGTAGATGCATCAGTGATAGCACTTGGAGCTATCTTAGCACAACCAGGAGGAGGATACTTGGATCACCCGATAGCATTCACAAGCAAAAAACTACCAGAATCAGTATATAATTATATCACGATGGAAAGAGAAGGCCTAGCTATGGTTTACACACTATAGAAGTTTAGACACTACCTATTGGGAAAACATTTTAAGATGCTTACAGATCACTCAACCCTGAAATACCTAGTCAACAAGCCAGTGTCGGGGGGCAGAATCTGTCGATGGTTATTGTTATTTCAAGAATTTGACTTCGAAGTAATAGTCAAACAAGGAAAATTGAATGTAGGACCTGACCACCTATCACGAGTCACAAATGGAGAAGAACCCACAAACTTAGAATACAACTTTCCAGATGCATAGTTATTTTCAGTACAGATTGTTGATGACTACTTCGCCGAGATCATCTAGTACTTGAGCACAGGTACCGCGCCACAAGAATATACCACCGTGCAGAAGAAGAAACTGGTATTTTGCATAGACGACTATCAACTGATCGTAGGACATCTATATAAAATGGGCGTGGATAGTATTTTATGAAGATACATGTTAGAGAATGAACGACCAAGAATTTTAGCAGAAGCCCACAAGGGATTGGTAGGAGGACACTATGAAAACTTGAGAGTCCACTAAAACTGGTCTCGAGAGCCAATGCATCATTCTTATTTTCTTCCTTTTGATCTGCAAACCTTGACTTGTTCTTCAAGGGAACTGATCCACCAATAGTTGATTTCCAAACACCTGCTCCTTTTTCTTTCAAATACCCTTTCATTTCTATTCTCCATGCTGAATAATTTTTCTCATCAAATATTGGAACTTCATCATCCATTTGTGTGTCCATGGATCTCCTCCAAGCTTGTTAAGGCTTATAGTGAAGGCCTCCTCTAATACCAATTATTGGACACACCCTCCACACTAAGAGGGGGGGGTGAATTAGTGTGTGGGATTTTACAATTTTTTCTCACTTCAAGTTAGCAACCATTTCAAAACATAATATTACACATCATCATTGTAATATTGCATGCAACCATTCACCAATGAAATCCATCAATAATAAAGAGAAATCAATCCATAAGAACAATGAACACACGAGACACCATATGTATGTGTAATATTTTGTAGTATGTTTTACATGTGACTACAATCACGGGGGTTTTATCAACACCATCTGAAGTAAGGAGCACCATCTCCAAGGAGACCACCAACTCTCAAGAAAGACTTGGCTTGCCGCAAGACTTAATTTGTCGATAGAATGCAATCTATCCAACTAGAATTGATCTAGTAGTACAACCAACACAAATACAAGTCAACCAGATATATAATATTCTCTAGCTCATAATCATAGATCTACAAAAAATGCTCATGACAAGAATCTGCCCATACAATCAACCAAACACTTCATCAACCTCCCTTCATTCATGATGCCATGCAATCAACAAATTACCTCAACTTGTAAGATTCACCACAAGCTCAATTTTCTTTTCTAATTCTGAAATTTTTATCTGAGGTACTTCTGCATGTATTGTCATACCTCTGCAAATTTCACATCTTGCAAAGCCACAAAAAAGAAGTTATAGGAGAAATACCAAGCTGACTTGTCTGAGAAATATTTTTCGGATTATTCAAGAACCCGAACTTCCACAGATCATATCTCCAAAAATATTGAGATTCAATGGCAGAAATTTGAACTATAGATACTATGCTTTATTTTTTCCATCTCCTCCAAATTTCATGATCCGAAACTTCCCAGAACATAAGTTATAGCAAATATGGAAGACACTCCTGAATTGTGTCCTATTCTAGAGATCTCACTTGTACGACATGGCCCGCATGGAAAATTTTCTATATGGATCTAAAAATGGTATAAATAATACTACATACTATAATATAACCAATACATTTAGTCTTACTGAATTTGGATCTATTATGAATAAGTTATGGCGTTTTTCCCCGAAACACTTGTTTTAGACTAGTTTCAAGACTAGCCACAAACCTTATTTTCGACGGAGTGTAACTCCAAACAAACAATGACCCACAAGCTGAAATTTTTATCATAGTTACTTGGATATGTTCTCTCAACATCCTCCATATTTAGTTGTCTGAATCATTCTAAGAAAAAGTTATTGCGAAAATGGTGAGATGACCTGTAAATAACATACCTTAGAAAGAATAATCAAAAGACCTTATCCTCCCTTGAATTTCAGCCTTCCTTACTTCACCTTCCCTCTAAAATTCTCCTTAAATCTCCTTTGGTTACCTCATACACTTATAGATATTCAATATGCTCAATGGATACTAATGGGAGACCCTTGCTCTCTTATTTATACTCTCCAAGTAGATTCCTCTAGAATTATCCACTTAACCACTTTGTCCACTTAGCCAAATTGTCCACTTAACTAACATTATCCACTTATCCACTTTGTCCACTTAACCACTTTGTCCACTTAATCACTTTGTCCACTTTGTTGATCAAGGTTGGTTGTCATTGATGTCAACCCTTGAAGAAAGCCCCGTAGCACAAAGGTTGGGTAATGGACCCAAGATTGTTTGATGTAAATATGACTCGTTATTGTCTTGTCATGGTTGATAATAAGTAGAAATAGATGAACTCCAAAGTGGTCCCCTTATGGTGAAAGCCCTCACGGGAAGACACTTTGCAGATTGAGTTATCCTAGAAGTATGGTTAGAGAACCCATGCTTATTTGTGGAATAATGAAGTGAAGGTCAGTAAATTTTTCATTTAAACTATCCTATATGGATAGTTCTTGTCATGCCATTTTCGGTGGTATGTGGAATGTCACATAACTCCTCACGGTTAGAGAGTTATGGCTATGAGAAGTTGGAGAACCCAGGTTTGGGTAATGGACCCAAGTTTGTTTGATGAATAATGGTATGAGTTTTGATATATTTGCAGCTAATAATATTCTATATGAATGGTACATGTCATTTCATTTCTAGTGGTATGTGGAACGTCACATAACTCCTCACAGTTTGAGAGTTATGGCCTTACGAAGTTGGAGGATCCTCTTATGTCATCTA
>CBVK0100097873.1:0-30542 GCA_900067695.1 Picea abies
CATTTTTGAGGTCCTTAATAGTGATTTTCGTCCCTTCAACAGATTAGGGATTCCATGGATCCCTAATCCTTTACTGGAAGTTTTCTTCTTAATGATATATTTCCAATGGTATATTGGGTGCCTGAAATGGAATTTGTGTGTGGAAGTTGTGGCCTCGTGAAGTTGGAGTATCAACTCGAATCCTTAGGCCCCACGTTCCTTTTTGCCACTTCATCTCCTAGGTTTTTGGTTTTTGTGAATGAGTGTAACCAGCACCTCCAACACCTCTCTCTTGAGAGATAAGCTACCACCATTCTTTCTAGTTTGTATTACCTTGCATTTCACAATGTTTTCTCTCTTCATTTATTGACAGAATTTGGTTCTCACTATATTACTATTCCCTCTACAATATTTATGTGTGTGTGTTTCCATTCATATTCCTACCTCGCATTCCATTATCTATACAATCTAGATTACTGGTACTAGAGAAATATTCTCTTTCTTGTTTCTCAGTGCATGTCTCCGATGAGTTCATGGTATAAAGAGTTAGGTATTGAACTAATTTTTCTTGGGAAAGACCAATCTCACTACCCCAAACAACCTCCCATGGTGGATGAAAAAATATATAATGGAGTAGGACATCCTATCAAGTTTTTCCTCGAGGATCCATTTCACTAAGAGGAACAAGATAATGAAAAATTTATCCCAGATCCTTTGATTGAGGCAATAGAGGTTGAGACACCTTCAACAATAATCCATTTTGAGATGTGACCCCAAAAAATTCCATTTGATGCATCAAAATGGCCTCTGAAGTTTTCAAACCCCAATTTTCTAGGTCGGGACCTACGATTATAATGACCCTACAAGTTGATTCCTCAATATTTTTTCATTTTGCAAGTATCGACATAGATGAAAACTAATATATGATCCAATACAAATCATACCTACCCAATTAGGGTGTCTTTTGGTACATAAAATATTTACTAAATGAGGTGAGGAAAATTTTCCTCTATCTTCTCCCTAGAGTGCCACTTTGCTTTGCCTAGAAGTTGTCCTTTCAACCCAATCTACCAAAGGTTGTGTTGCCCCTATCTTGTAGTTTTGGACCTCTATTGAAAAATGATGTCCTATGCCAACTCTTCCTGAGTGTTTGGTGCTAATTCCTCTATGGATGGTAGGAAAAACTCCTCCCCGAGATCTACACTCTTTCCCTACACGACGCTCTTCCGATCTCACCTATGCAAACTCTTCCTGAGTGTTTGGTGCTAATTCCTCTATGGATGGTAGGAAAAACTCCTCCTCCTAGTCTAGCATGGAAGATTTATATATTTTGATATTATTATCCACATTCACTACTGAGTAAATATGCATGTATGGGGGTGGATTGATTTTGTAGTTTTTATCTACCACATTCTCCAATATCTAGAAAGGTCCATACAACATATCCTTGATCTTCTTACTAGGAACCTATAGTCTTTACTTGTTCAACTATAACAAAACTTTGTCTCCCGCTTTCAATGACTTATTTATTCTCTCTTGATCATGTGTGGCCTTGTATTTTTCATGTGACTTCTTCAACATCTCTTTTACTTGCAAATGGACTTTCCTAATCTTCTCAACAAAATTTTCTTCCCTTAATGCATCTCCTGTGAGGTCCTCCCTCGCCCTTCATTTCTATCCATATACAACATCCAAGGGTGAAGGTGTAAACTATCCAAATAAAGTTTCAAAAGGTAACTTACCAGTAGAAGTGTGGAATGCTCTATTATAAGGGTGTTGTATGTAAATTATATTTTCATCCCAGGTCTTCGGATGCTTCTGATTGTAGCCCATGAAAAGATACACCAAATACCTATTGACTACTTATGAATTCCCATATATCTATGTATGGAACATTGAATATCTATTCAACCTAGTAGCCATTGTATCCCACATTATAGTCCAACATGTACTAAGAAATATGGTTTCCCTATCTAATATGTTGCTCCTTGGTATCCTAAAGTACACCCAAACTTGTTCAAAGAACATTTTTTATGTTTCTTGTCCTTTGATGGTCTTTTTACAATACATAATAATGAACATATTCTTGAAGCTATGAACTACCACAAACATGTAGTCATGTCCCTTACTAGTTATTGGAAAACCTCTCACAAAATCCATGGAAATACTTTCATAAGGTCGAGTGGGTGCATGTAAGGGATAACATAGACCTTGCTTCCTATTACTTGGCTTTTTGGTACAACAAAGTATACATCCTCTAAAATATCATGCTACATCTTCTTGCCTTTTTGGCTAGTACACATACCTTTGTAAGTTTGAAATTGTATTCCCAGCACCAAAATGTCATGCAACCTTGTAGGTGTGAGCTTCTCTAATAAGTTCCGGTCGTTCATATTTAGGGACACAAAGGTTGTCAAGATTGTAGAGTAACACATTCTAGACATAATACTTAGACTTGTTGTCACTTTCTTCTATATGAATTTGGTCATGTAGTTGCTGAAACAACGCCTTGAAGTCCTCATCTTCTATGTATACCTATCTATACAAATCGTGGGTAAAAGTTTGTAACACCAATATCCTTCATGTAAAATTTAGAGGACAACTGAGTTTTTTCATCCCAAATAATCTCCTTGTTGTTTCCTATCAACAACATATCATCCACATACAAGACCAAATAAATGAGATGATCACCGATTAATTTGAAATACACACAGTGATACGCGTTGCTCCTTGTGAATCCAAGTTCTGATATACAATTATCAAATTTTTGATACCACATATTTAGTGATTATTTTAACCCATACATGGAATTTTTCAACCTGCATACTAGCTCTTTCTTCTTGTTCAAAAAAAATCCTTCGGTTTGCTTCATGTAGATTTCTTCCTCTAGATTCCCATGTAGGAATGTTGTCTTCACATCCACCTGTTCTACTTCAAAATAAAAAGTAGAAACAATAGATAAAACAAATCTAATAGAAGTTAACTTGCCAACATGAGAAAAATATCACCAAATTCAATTCCCTTTACCTAGGAATAAACTTTTGCTACTAACCGAGCTTTGTATTTTTCCACTTTTCCTTATGCATTCAACTTCTTATTAAACATCCATTTGTTGCCAATGGGATTTCTTACAGTATGAAACTCCACTAGATCTCAAGCCTCATTCTTATCCAAGGCTACCATTTCTTCAATAATATCATTTTTCCAGAGTTTTTCATACTTTGAATTAACTACCTCCCTAAATGTTCTAGGATAATCATTAGTAATAGGAAAATAAAAATTTGAATAGAAATAAGGTGGAGTACACCTTTCTAGTTTCCTTATTTCCCGAATCGTTCTCCTCAATACTGGAGTATGAGGATCTTCTTCTTATTATTCATATTCTTCTGTAGAGTCTAATTCATTATCCTTGAATTCAAACTCTATTTTCTATGGTTCTTCCTACTTTGGTAGGACTTCCTGTTTGACAACATCTTTGATTTTTCTAAATAACACATCCCAGTTGTAAACTACCATTTTATTGTTGATTAAGTTTGGTTTTCATTGATGTCAACCCTTGAAGAAAGCCCTATAGCACAAGGTTTGGGTAATGGACCCAATATTGCTTGATGTAAAGATGACTCATTATTTTCGTTTCATGGTTGATAAGAAGTAAAATTGGATGAATTCCAAAGTGGTTCCCTTATGGTGAAAGCCCTCATGGGAAGACGCTTTGTTGAGTGAGAGAACCCATGATTAATAGTGGAATAATGAAATGAATTGCAATGAATTTATCATTGAAACTATCCTATTTTCATAGTTCTTGTCACACCAATTCCTGTGGTATGTGGAACGTCACATAACTCCTCACGGTTAGAGATTTATGGCCATGTGAAGTTGGAGAACCCAAGTTTGAGTAATGGACCCAAGTTTGTTTAATGGATAACGGTATGATTTTTGATATATTTGTAGGTAATACTATTCTATATGGATAGTACATGTCATTCCATTTCTAGTGGTATGTGGAATGTCACATAACTCCTCACGGTTTGTGAGTTATGGCCTTACGAAATTGGAGGACCCTCATATGTTGGCTTGAAGCTCCAAAAGGTCAAAGTAGTCAAAGTGGTTTAAGATATTTTAGAAGGTAAATAATAAATTTAAGTAATGAGTGTACTATAATTCAAAGTGAATACAAAATAAACTATTTAAATAATAAATTTAATGGAGAAATTAGAAGTGGGTTAACCCTAAAATAAGGAAAGTGGGCAAAGTGAGCTAGAAGATGTTTTTAAGGAAGCTACCTGGAGAGTATAAATAAGAGGCAAGGCTCTCTCATTTGAATCAAATTTGAGAATATTGAATACCTATAGGTTCCCTAGGTAATCAAAGGAAATCTAAGCCGAATTTATGAGGAAAGTGAATAAAAGAAGGCAAGAATTCAATGAAGGATAAAAAAATTTGATGATGCTTTCTAAGGTATGTTTTTTTCAAGTCATCTCACCATTTTTGCAATAAATTTTTTTCTATAATGATTCAGACTGTGAAATTTCTATTAAAATGAGGAAAAATATCCAATTATCTGTTGTATTTTTGGAGTTACAGTTCATGGAAAATAGGGTTTGTGGCTAGTCCTGAAACTAGTCAAAAACATGTGTTTCAGGTTAAAACATCATAAATTATTCATAAAAGATACAAATTCATTGAGACCAAATGTGTTGGTTACAGTAAAGTCTTTGGTATGTTGTGTAACAATTTCAAATCAATTCAACAAATATTCTGTGCAAGGCACTCTCTACAAGGTCGCTCTCTAGAATAAGACAAAATTCAGCAAGGTGTGCCATTTTTTCTATAAATCCTTTTACGAGAGGTTCCAAGTGGTGAAACCTAGAGGAATTGAATAAAACACATTGAATAACATTTTGTATCAGTTTCAGATCTTTATTCATTACGGGTACAAATTTATGATTATTTCAAGTTAGGGTTGTTGATTAATCCAAAATTAGTCTTGTGAGACTAAAGAAACGTTTGATGAAAATGATAGTCTCTTGTTGTTAAATTTAAGGAAGGTTTGCAGGTATGTGATCATATATACTAGGTTTATTACAGAGTTACAAATCATATTTGGATGATGAAATTGATGAGGGCTTTTGGTTGAGGTACAAGTGGGGTACATGGTTGAGACAAGTAGTTGATGAGTTGACACATACATGAGGTGTATAGTTGATGATGTTGGTACATATTGATGAGTCATAGTTGATGAGTAATTGACACATTATTAGTACATACTTGGTACATGGTTGGTTGCACTTTTTTATGGTATAGGTTGATTACAAATTGTTTGGTACAGGTTGGTGCATGGTTGATGCACTTGTTTATGGTACACGTTGATTGCAGGTTGAGGTACAGGTTGATGCATGGTTCAAATTATTGGTACAGGTTTTTTTATATAGGTTGATTGGTATAGGTTTACAGTGATATATCTCACAGTGATAGTGTGACAGTGGTTCCATCATTCTACTTCTACTTCAGGGTGGTTGGACAAGGCAAGGAAAGGTGGTTGTAGCCACCTTCCAGTTGTAGCTAGAGAGCATAGGGGGTTGTAGCCTCCTTCTAGTTGTAGACATAGATTTGGGGAGTTGGATCTTCCCTCAGGTTGTATCCTAAGAAACTAGGGGGTTGGAGCCTCCTTCCAGTTGCAGTTGGAAAACAAAGGAAGTTGGTGCTTCCAATGAATGTAATTCTTCAAGACATATAAGATAAATCATTCTGTGGTTTTCTCCCGATTTGGATTTCCACGTAAAACACTGGTGTATTGTTTATGTGTGTGATTTTTCATTTATTATTGCTCATTATTGGATAATAATTCTACATTGATACAACACTTGGATTATTTAGAGAAAAAATATTATAATTACGTTATTACTGATTCACCCCCCCTCTAAGTAATCCAAAAATTGGTATCAGAGAAGGTTCCTTCGGAAATCAATTTAACCACTGAAAGGTAGATCATGGAGAGTACCAACTCATATAAAAATGGAATACCACACTTTGATGGACAAAAGTATGTTTTTTGGAGCATAAGGATGAAGACATATATACAAGCATAGGGGTTTGAAATTTGGCAATCAATTGTAGATGGATACATGGTACTAGAAGTTCCACCAACAAATGAGAAAGCAGTGAAACTTGGTCAGAATAATTTGAAAGCTACAAATGCACTTTTGAATGGTCTCGGTGAAACAATATTCACCAAAGTTGCACATTGTAAATCTGCCAAAGAGATTTGGGACAAGCTTCGAAATATTTATGAAGGAGATACAAAAGTCAAAACAACATAACATCAAACTTATAGAGGTCAGTTCGAACAACTAAAAATGAAGGAAGATGAGAATATTGTAGCCTACTTCTTAAGAGTTGATGAAATAATGAATGCAATCATAGGATTGGGAAAGAAATTGAAGAATCTGTAATTGTTCAAAAGGTACTAAGATCTATTCCTATGAGATTCAACCTAAGATATCAACACTAGAAGAAAGATCGGATCTGAAGTCAATAAGCATGGATGAACTAGATGGAATCTTCACAGCATATGAAATGAGAACTGAACAGGAAAATCCATATGTAAAAGAAGAATCCTTCAAAGCATCCAAAAGATCAAAGAAAAAGAAAAATGAACAAGAAGAATATAGCAGCAACAACGACGTCTCGGAAGATGATGAAGAAGTGGTCAACTTCGTCAAAAGACTGAACAAGGGAACCAATGGTAGGTATAGAGGTAATCTTCCTTTAATTTTTTTTAATTGTGATAGTATTGGTCATTTTGCTAACAAATGTCCTCATAATAAAAAGAGAATTGACGAAGGTTACTCAAAAGGCAAAAGAACTACAAAGAAATATTTCAAGAAAATCTTATGCATCAAAGAAGACATCTCATCATCAGATGAAGATGAAATCAGTGATAGTGAGATAGGAAGAGTTATATTCATGGTAGCAAAAGATTCTAACAAAGAAGACTCTGAAGAAGAATATTAAGAAGTCGAAGAAGGATATGAAGAAGACGAAAATAAAATTGAAGAGGCATAAGTTGACTATCGAGAAAAATTAATGTGTGCCATAGAAGTTATCAAAAGAGAAAACAAGAAAAATAAGAAACTACAAGAAGAACTAGAAAAGAAAAAGGACACTCAAGAACTAGAACAAATGATCACAAGATTGAAGGTTCAAATAGAATAAGATAAAAGAATTGAAGAAGCACTCAAAGAACAACTAGAAGAAGGACAAGATCATTGGAAACTTGGAAGCAGAGATTGTCACACTAAGAAAGGATATTCAAAACAAAAATATGCAAAATAGCTCAAAAGTTCTAGATGACATTATCAGCAGTCAAAATTCTCATCTTGACAAGTTTGGACTTGGATACAATCAGAAAAAAAAAGGGATCAAGCTCCAAAACAACAGAGAAAGAAACAAATCCAAAAAGCTATGCAGAAACAATCAAAGGGGATAGGAAGATTACAGGGAGACTCCTCCATCAAGAAGATTCAGATTTCAGAATCAACAATAGACAGATAGGCCTCAAGAAGAAGAAGGATTCATAAGAGCACTTTCTTTTAGAATATTGTCAAGTCCCAACTATCAAACTATATTTTTTGGTTTATGTTATGCATGTAATAATTTTGGACATAAAGTTGTGAATTGCAGAGATAAGAAAAGGAACAATAACAACTTTGAGAGTCATACACAAATAGGTTACTCAAGAATACCTAGTGAAACACAAAGAAGAAGTTACACCAGGTTTGCATCTTTGAGAAATGAAGTGGAATGTTACAAATGTAACAATTTTGGACACACAGGCAAATATTGTAGAATGATAGTCCATCCTAAAGAACCTCAATAGAATAACAATATTCACAGACAAGAACCTCAGCAAACGACATGGATAAGAAAGAAAGATCAGTATAGCAATGAATAATGCACAGTCTCTCTACAAGCTAAGGAGAAGAAACATGGTTGGTATGTTGAAAGTGGGTGTTGAAAACACATGGCAGGTGATAGAGACAAATTTATTACATTGTGAAAGGAAAGAAATGGATCAGTCTCCTTCGAAAATGTTAATTTAGCCAAAATCATTGGAGAAGGCATGGTCCGAATTGGGAATAAGAATAAAAAGGCACAAAATGTTCTACTAGTAGAATATATGAAACATAATCTTCTAAGTGTGAGTCAAATGTGTGACCAAGGTCATAAAGTTACTTTCAATTCACAAAAGTGTGAGATAAAAAGAGAAGGTTTAGGGAAATTGGTCAGTACAACTGTAAGAACTTTAAACAACATATATGTGTTAAGTGAAATTGGAAATGAAAAGTGTTGTCAAGGAAAGGAAGATGAAAGTTGGCTATGGCATAGAAGAATGGGTCACATGCATTTTGATAACCTTGTCAAAGTCAACAAAAGAGAAGAAGTCAGAGAAATGCCCCAGATCACGAAACCAACCAACACTTTATGCAAGCATTGTCAACAAGGAAATCAAACAAAGACCAGGTTCAAATAAAAGGAATATTCAACAACAAGACCACTGGAAATTGTGCATACTCATATAGTTGGACCAACTACAACAAAGGGATTAAAAGGTGAGAGATACTTTATGTTATTAGTTGATGATTATATAAGAATGAATTTAGTTTTCTTTCTCAAGAACAAGTCATAAGATTTTGAAAACTTCAAGATCTACAAGGAAATGGTTGAAAATGAGATGGATTCAAAAATCAAATGCTTGAGATCTGATAATGGAGGAGAGTTCACTTCAAATAAATTTATGGACTACTGCAACAGTAATGGAATAAAAATACAATTTTCCATTGCTAGGACACCTCAACAGAATGGAGTTGTTGATAGAAAGAACAGGACAGTACAAGAAATGGCTCAAACAATGCTAATGGAATCAAAATTGACAGATATATTTTGGACACATGCAATGCATACAATAGTTCACATTCAAAGAAAGTAATGATCAGAAAAAACACTGTTAAAAATCCCTATGAGCTATGGAAAGGAAGACCAGCAAATGTGAAGCACTTTAGAGTTTTTGGAAGAAAATGCTACATCAAAAGAGAAGATGGAAGAATGAGAAAGTTTGACTCTCGTGTGGACAAAGGAGTACTTGTTGGTTAGTCAAGTACAAGGAAATCATACAAGTGTTACAATCTAATATTGAACAAAATTGTGGAAAGTATCAACGTAACAATTGATGAAACAGGTAGACCAGAATCAAAGGAAGAAGAAAACAATTCAATGGAACAACTTTTCAAAGAATAAGAAGTAGAAGATGAAGTATAAGAGGAATATGAAGAGAATCTGATAGAAATAGAAGAGCAATTTCAACAAGTATCTCCAAAGACACCTAGCAAACACATACAGAAGAATCATCCTTTAGATCAGATTATTAGAAACAAATATGTAGGAGTTGAGACTAGAAGAAATATCCATTCACCAGAACAAACACACCTAGCACTCTTATCTATGTTTGAACCAATTTTTTTTTAAGAAGCTAGCAAGGATGAATTTTGGAATAAGGCCATGAATGAAGAATTGGATCAAATAGAGAAAAATGACACTAGGGAACTGGTTCCAAGACCAAATAATAAGAATGTGATCAACACAAAATGGGTTTTCGGGAATAAATTAAATGAATATTGACAAGTTACAAGGAACAAAGTTATGTTGGTATGTAAAGGATATGCACAGATTGAAGGAATTGAATTTGAAGATACATTTTCCCCAGTTGCCAAAATGGAAGCAATCTGATTGCTTTTAGCCTATGCATGCTCAAAAAATGTTAAAGTATATTAGATGGACATAAAATCAACTTTTTTGAATGGGGAACTTGAAGAAGAAATCTACATTGAACAACCAGAAGGATTTCAGTTGTCAGAGAACGCAGATTATGTGTGTAAATTAAAGAAGGCATTGTATGGTCTAAAATAAGCTCCTAGAGCATGGTACTCTAGACTGGATAAGTATCTCCAATAGGCAGGGTTCAAAAAAGAAAGTGCAGACAACAACCTCTACATCAAGGTAAGTGAAGGTAATATTTTATTAATTTAAGTTTATGTTGATGATATTATTTTTGGTAGTGATGATTAAAGGTTAAGCCATAAATTTGCAAAAGATATGCATAATGAATTTCAAATGTAGTTACTTGGAGAAATATGCTTATTTTTCAGACTTCAGATACATCAAAGAAACCAAGGAATCTTTATTTCTCAAACCAATTATATCAGAGAAATGCTAAAGAGGTTTGGAATGGAATATTGCAAACCAGTTGCAAGTTAAAAAAATATGATGATTCGAATTCTACATATCAGAGGAAATACAGGTGAATGATTGGCAACCTACTATATGTGACAACATCCAGACCATATGTAATGCAAGCAGTTGGACAGGTGCCATGATTTCAGGCAACACCAAAGGAGTCATATGTGTTAGCAATGAAGAGGATTTTCAGATGTCTCAAAGGAAAAGAAGAGTTTGGATTATGGTATCCAAAAGGAAAGGATCTATCACTTATTGCCTACATAGATGTAGATTGGGTAGGTTGTATTGATGACCGACGAAGCACCAGTGGAGTAGCGTTCTACTTGGGTGAGTGTTTAGTATCATGGATAAACAAGAAACAATCATCAGTATCTTTATCTATGGCAAAGGCAGAGTATATTGCAACAACATCATGTTGTACACAGGTTCTTTGGATGAAACAAACCTCGACAAAGATACAGGTTGAGTATGATGAGCCCATTCCAATATATTGTGATAATACAAGTTCCATCAATATCTTGAAGAACCCAGTGATGCACTCCAAGACGAAGCATATTCTATTAAAGTATCACTTTCTACAGGAGCAGGTTTGATGCAGGAGCATCTCTCCATGTCATCCAGCCAGCCAGCTAGCCACGTCAAGCGCGTGCATTCAAGCTGAAGAGAGGCACAGCCTCATTTAAATATGAATTTAATGTAATTTAAATGCTTAGGCTGTTGAGCCATAGAAGCTGTGCCTTTGTGCAGACGTTAGGTAGATCGGCTTTAATGCTAGATCAGCTGAGATCTAGATCCGATTCTGGACTAGACAGCCCATTCATTGTAATTGAATAGGGTAGGTGAATCTGGAGGGAAGCGCTCTAAGAGCCCCCTCAGGTAAAATAGATTTAGAGATATCATTTTGGAAAAAAAGTAAGCTAGATGAGATAGATGAGTAGAGTGGAGAAGAGCCATAGAGAGCTCAGGAACACCATTATAAATTCAGGCGTTTTCCATTATTAAAACAATAGAGTAGTTTTTCCTGCATTTCTGTATGTTATGTGAATGTCTTTGTGTGTTCCATTGTATGTTGTAGATATATACCGTAGTTGTGCATTTGCAGGGAGTTTGTGTGATTTCAGGTGAAGGTCTTTGAGGGTTCATGCCAGGAGGGTGTGACAGAACTCTGCAGGTTCTAAGAGCCGTGAACAGAGGATGCACTTCTGAACATTGCAGAGTCAAACAAATACCTTTTGCGGCACAAGAGCTGGAATCAACAACTCAGAGGAAGAAGACCTCAAGGTTGTTAAATACCTTGGAGGCAAGGCTGTGTATGAGAGACACAGTTGCAGACAGAACCTCTTAGGAGTTATGTAAGGCTCTGCCCAGTGGGCATTGAGCGTGGGCATAGTGGTGCATTGAAGAAGGAACTTTTTTGTGAGTTCAAACAGAAGCTTTGAGGAGTTATGTGAAGCTCTGCCAGGTGGGCATTGAGCGGGTGCAAGGAGTGCACAGAGGAAGACCTCTGTGGTGAGTTTAGGAAGAAGGACCAGAATCACTGAGGATTTTGAGAGCTCTGTCAGGAGGGCATCGAGAAAGTGCATAGGTGAACAAGGGGATAGAACTGTTGAATGTTTTGTGGAGAAGATACTCTCTTAGGAGGGCGTCGAGGAAGTCTACAGATAGGCACAAAAGTGCAGAGAAATATTTGAGTTCTGGAAGTGAGGAAGAATCCACCGAGGGATATTCACTGGATTACTGAAGACCCAGAGAGACTCAGCAAGAGGTTTCTTGAGTGAACAGAGAGCCAGAAAGGCATTTTATTCTCCATTTGTGGGAGAAGGAAGGAAAACAAAAATCCCTTAGGGGTATGAGTGTTTGTAGAAGCTCAGGAGGAACAAAATTTTCACATGCACGACGAGGCTCAAGGTTGTGGAGCTTGCAGAGGAAATAGACAAAGGTTGAGGCCTTTGGAAATTAAAAATTTCTCCCAAGTCTACGAAGAAAGTACAGAAGCTCAGGAGAGAATGACAGTCGTCAAATAAGCTGGAGAAGGAAGAGATTTGGACCGTTGAGGAGTTTACATCCAGGAGGAGCTTAGGAGAAGCCTACAGAAGGAGGAGATCGATAGTCATCGGATCTCACTCAGAAATCCTGTAAGTCATTGGATCGAGAGAATATGCTCAGAGTTTAGCCTCTGGAGCAAGCGCACGAGGATAAAGGATCTGAACCGTCAGATCTAGAGCAGGTACCAGACAACCGTCAGATTGGACAGGAGTTGCACGAGGTTTATCCATTGGAATATCGGCACTCGATAAATCGGGATTCTCGAGGCCGTGAGAATTGAGACATCACAAGTCTCGAAACACCAGAGCAATATGGACCATCCATTAACAAAGTCATGTGGTGGAGATCAAGTGCCCGTCAGCAGTTTGGCGCATCAGGAAATCGGCATTCTCATGGACAAGAGATCGGGGAATCCAGGTCGAAAACCTCGGAAAAATCTGAGCTGTCCGATCAGAGGGACAAGTGTTAGATATCCGAAGAGAGTTGGCATAGCAGCCATCGAGAAATCAGAGTTCTTGAGAACAAGGAAGTTGGGACATCAAAAGTCTCGAAATCCCAAAGGAATCAAGACCGTCCATCTGGAAGGGACGTGTGCAGGAGATTGGTGTCATCAGGAAAGACCTGACAAGAAAGTCGCCATCAGGATATCGGAGATCCCATAGACAAAGTTTTTGTGCACTTTGGAATCGTGAAATGAAATACCCCGACGAGTGGGAGCCAACTATCAGCAAACCAGAGAAGGAAGACAGTGTCGTCGTGAGGGGCCAACTGTCAGTGCTACGGAGATTCATGATTCGAGGAGTCGGGAATCCCATATGCGTATGTATTTTGGCATCGCAAACCCCAAAACCCCAACGAGAGGTATGGATGAGGTCATATGGTAGTGGTCGCATTGGCTAGGGCTTAGCTTGGAGGGATAAATCGTGTCGAGAATCGGAGGATCGCAGATCCAAAGGACGTTTGCAACTTGGCAGTGAAAAGTCTGAAACCCTGATGAAGAGTATGACTACGGTCATATACGGGGAGGTCACATGGACCAAAAGCTAAGATAGAAGGGGTGTGTATCAGTGAAAAGGAGCTCATCGGTGATCGGGGATTGAAGAGTACAGTGACTCTCGACATCGGGAATCTAAAAACCCCGAAACCCGATATTGATTGGGGAAAAGTCATGGTAAAGTGCAGAAAGCCGTGAGGGATTAGAAAGGACCTGTGGATCGGGTTTTGCAGCAGTGATTCCCGAGTGAATATAAAGAGATAATTCAGCTTGTATGAGAATTTGAACGATCCTTAAGACCGGGAGGTCAGGCGCAGAAACCCTATGGGGTATGTAGGAGCATATTTTTCATGCCATCAAGTGGTATCAGAGCTAGTTCTTGTCTATGTATTTCAGGTAGGAAGAGGCAGAGGAGGAAAGCACTCTGATACACACATCAAGTGGTATCAGAGCAGGAAATTCATCTGTATATTGCAGGTGAAAGAAGACAGAGCATTGGAGACTCTGTGACGATTGTTTGCAGGTAGGCATCAGTCGAGAAGACAGTTAGGAGGATTGTAGGATGAAGCTAGAAACGCTCAGGATGCAGAGTGACAGCAGCAGATCTGCCAAGGAGGCAGATAGACATAGCAAGACGGCTACTGTAGGCTGTAGGAAGAAGAGCAAAGCAGAAAAGCTTGTAGAATTGGATAAAGAAAGGGATAAAGAGCTCTATGAATTAAAAGAAGACATAGAGAAGCTCAAACTGCGGAAGCAGAAGGATAGGAGGAGGAGACGGATGCATGAATTTCCCATGGAGAAGGCAAAAGCAAATTGTCTAGTCAAGAAGTTGATGGTCATGAGACAACGCAGGCTGTTAAAAGGGTGGCTGAGGTATGCTGAAAACCTCAAGGCCACAGAGGAAAAGGTGATTTATGTCTGTGAACTAGAGACTGGGAGAAGTCTCGATGATTTTGAAAATGAATTGGGATCAGCTGAGGATCTCAAGCACTGTCAGGAGGGCAGAGAATAAATTTTAGCTTGCCAGGAGGGCAATGAATTGAGATCACTGCGGGATCTCATGGACTGTCAGGAGGACAGCCAGGGAATTTCACATTGCCAGCTGGGCAATGATATGAGGTCACTACAGGATATTGAAGACTTCTAGGAGGGCAGTGGAAGAATCTCAGGCTACCAAGTGGGCAGAGATGAAAATCCGAGACTGTCTGAAAGTATCCTGGACTCAGAGGAGAGTTAAATTCAACAAGGAGTGTTGATGAAGATGGGATCAGTTGATCTCATAGTCTGCCAGGAGAGCAGCAGAAGCATCCCATATTGTCAGGAGGGCAGGGATGAGTAGATGAGACTGTCTATGGGTCTCATAAACTCATAAGTGAGTAGGAATCAGCTAGGGGAAATGACAGAGCAAGTGAGCTCAAAGATGGATTTACATCAGCAGATGCAGCTGAAAGAGGTGAAAGATCAGGATGATATTCTGATGATTGGGGGAATTGGAGTATTCCTACCATGTGCCCAGGAGGAGGAAAAAATCGGTGTTGTAGATTGTGCAGCCGCAGAACAGTCTCAGCGAATGATGATTGTCAAGGAGGAATTGGAGAAGACTTTGGAAGCCGCCTAAGAAGAAGAAGAAAACGAGCATTCTGAGGAGTGTCTCAACATATTTAGCCAAGAAGCTGAAAGAGCTATAGCATTGGAGCTAGCAGCAAAGGAAGCCAAGGAGCATGCAGGTAAATTTATCAGTCCATGGGAGATGGAGCTAGCGATGTTGGAGGATTGGTTGAACAATACAAGGCTAGAAAAAGAACTGACAGAAGTTGAACTGTCAGGGAAGGTGACTAAACAACAAGTCAGTCAAAGGGAGACTAAAGAGCTGAAGTTTGTAGAAGAGTGGCAACTTGAGGCCACAGATGAAGATAAAGAAAGAAGCATGGGATATCATGGTGATCTACCCGATTGCAGAAAATTTTTGCAGCTGAGGAGACTGCAACAATAGGACCAGCCACTGGAGCAACTGGACCAAGTGATAGAAGATATCAGAAGGCTGATGGTAGAGTCAACAGAAACTACCAGTGAGGAGAGGCTGAGCAGAAAGGAAGTAGCAACAGTGAAGAAGCAACAACAGCAGCAGGATGGAGTGGATGAACAACTCCAAAGAATGATTTGGGATCCAGGAGGATTTCCAACTACTTAGAGGGGAAGTGCATGAGAAAGAGCTCATGATTTTGCAACTAAGGAGTTTGATGCAGGAGCATCTCTCCACGTCATCCAGCCAGCCATGTCGAGCGCGTGCATTCAAGATGAAGAGAGGTGCAGCCTCATTTAAATCTGAATTCAATGTAATTTAAATGCTTAGGCTATTGAGCCATTGAAGCCGTGCCTTTATGCAGGCATTAGGTAGATCGACTTTAATGCTAGATCAGCTGAGATCTAGATCCAATTCTGGACTAGATAGCCCATTCATTGTAATTGAATAGGGTAGGTGAATCTAGAGGGAAGCGCTCTAAGAGCCCCCTCAGGTAAAAGAGTTTTAGAGATCTCATTTTGGAAAAAAATTAAGCTAGATGAGATAGATGCGCAGAGTGGAGAAGAGCCAGAGAGAGCTCAGGAACACCATTGTAAATTCAGGCATTTTCCATTGTTAATACAACATAGCAGTTTTTCCTACATTTCTGTATGTTATGTTAATGTCTGTGTGTGTTCCATTGTATGTTGTAGATGTATACCATAGTTGTGCATTTGCAGGGAGTTTGTGTGATTTTAGGTGAAGGTCTTTGAGGCTTCACGCCAGGAGGGTGTGACAGAACTATGCGAGTTCTAAGAGATGTGCATAGAGGATGCACTTCTGAACTCTGTGGAGTCAGACAAAGATGTGTTGCGGCACAAGAGCTGGAATCAACAACTCAGAGGAAGAATACCTCAAGGTTGTTGAATACCTTGGAGGCAAGGCTGTGTATGAGAGACACAATGGCAGACAGAACCTCTTAGGAGTTCTGTAAGGCTCTGCCAAGTGGGCATTAAGCATGGGCACAGTGGTGCATTGAAGAAGGAACTCTGTTGTGAGTTCAGACAGAAGCTTTGAGTAGTTCTGTGAAGCTCTGCCAGGTGGGCATTGAGTGGGTGCAAGGAATGCACAGAGGAAGATCTCTGTGGTGATTTCAGGAAGAAGAACCAAAATCACTAAGGATTCTGAGAGCTCTGCCAGGAGGGAATCGAGTAGGTGCATAGGTGCACAAGGGGACAGAACTGTTGAACGTTCTGTGGAGAAGATACTCTGCCAGGAGGGCATCGAGGAAGTGTGCAGATAGGAATAGAAGTGAAGAGAACTCTTTGAGTTCTAGAAGTGAGGAAGAATCCATTGAGAGATCTTCACTGGGTTACTGAACACCCAGAGAGACTCAGCAAGAGGTTGCTTGAGTGAACAAAGAGCTAGGAAGGCATTTTATTCTCCATCTGTGGGAGAAGGAAGGAAAACAAAAATCCCTTAGGGGTTTGAGTGTTTGCAAAAGCTTAGGAGGAACAATGTTTTCACACGCATGGCGAGGCTCAAGGTTGTGGAGCTCGCAGAGGAAACAAACAAAGGTTGAGGCCTTTGGAAATTAAAAATTTCTCCCAAGTCTGGGAAGAAAGTGCAGAAGCTCAGGGGAGCATGAAATTTGTCAGATCAGCTAGAGAAGGAAGAGATCTGGACTGTTGAGGATTTTACGTCCAGGAGGAGCTTAGGAGAAGCCTACAGAAGGAGGAGACTAACAGCCATCGGATCTCACTCAGAAATCCCATAAGCCATTGTATCAGGAGAAGATGCTCAAAGTTTAGCCTCTGGAGAAAGCTTACGAGGATAAAGGATCTGAACCGTCATATCTGGAGCAGCTACCTGACAGCCATTAGATTGGACAGGAGATACACGAGGTTCATCCATCATAATATCGACACTCAAGAAATCGGGATTCTCGAGGCCATGAGAATTGAGACATCGCAAGTCTCAAAACACTAGAGCGATCTGGACCATCCGTTAGTAGAGGCACGTGGCGGAGATCGAGCGCCCGTCGACACTTTGGCGCATCGGAAAATTGACATTCTCATGGACAAGAGATTAGGGAATCCAGGTTGAAAACCCCAGCAAAATCTGAGCCATCCGTTCAAAGGGACAGGTTTCAGAGATTTGAAGAGAGTCAGCACAGCAGCCATCGGGAAATCAGAGTTCTTAAGGACAAGGAAGTTGGGACATCCAAAGTCTCGAAATCCTGGAGGAATCAATACCATCCATCTGAAAGGGACGCGTGGAGGAGATCAGTGTCATCAGGAAAGACCCGACAAGGAAGTCATCCATCGGTGTTTGAGTCATCGGGATATCGAAGATCCCATAGACAAAGTGTTTGTGCACTTTGGAATCACGAAACGTGATACCCCAACGAGTGGAATCCAGCTATCATCAAACCGAAGAAGGAAGACAGTGTCGTCGTGAGGGGCCAGTTGTCAGTGCTACGGAGAGTCAGGATTCAAGAAGTCAAGAATCCCATAGGCGTATGTATTTTGGCATCTCAAACCCCAAAACCCCGATGAGAGGTATGGTTGAGGTCATATGGTAGTGGTTGCATTGGCCAGGGCTTATCTTGGAGGGATAAAGTGCATCGGGAATCAGTGGATCGCAGATCCAGAGGACGTTTGCAACTTGGCAGCGAAAAGTCTGAAACCCTGATGAAGAGTATGACTGCGGTCATATATGGGGAAGTCACATGGACCAAAATCTAAGATAGAAGGGGTGCGTATCAGTGAAAAGGAGCTCATCGGTGATCAAGGATTGAATACTACAGTGACTCTCGACAGCGGGAAGCTAGAAACCTCGAAACCCGATATTGATTGGGGAAAAGTCACGGTAAAGTGCATAAAGCCGTGAGGGATTAGAAAGGACCTATGGATCAGGTTTTTCAGTAGTGATTCTTGAGGGAATCCAAAGAGCTAATTCAGCTCGTATGAGAATTGGAATGATCCTTAAGACCGAGATGTCAGGCGCAGAAACCCTGCAGGGTAAGTAGGAGTGTAGTTTTCGCGCAATCAAGGTTGCAGAAAAAAACATCAGAGTTGAGTATGTGGGCACAAAATAACAAGTGGTAGACATCTTCAAAAAACTACTTCCACGAGAATCCTTTGAATATTTTTGCCAAAGACTTTGATTTATTTCTGCTCCAAAATGAATGATTTTTGAATTCTTATCTTATATGTCTTAGATTTACATGAGGAAGCACCATAAGAGGATAGTTCAGTCAGGGGGAGGAAACTTGGATGGAAAGATACCTTTTCCATTGATGACAAAGGGGGAGAGATTTAACAAATGCAGGGGAAAGAGGCAGAGGACAGAGGCATGGTTCCAGGGGGAGAAGATTTATCATATACAGAGGATAGAGGCATGGTTCAAGGGGGATCATGAGTGATATGATTTCAGTATTGCATCAAAGTGTTGCCATCAATGCTAAAGGGGGAGATTGTTGATTAAGGTTGGTTATCATTAATGTCAACCCTTGAAGAAAGCCTCGTATCACAACGTTTGCGTAATGGACCCAATATCGTTTGATGTAAATATGACTCATTATTGTCTTTTCATGGTTGATAAGGAGTAAAATTGGATAAACTCCAAAGTGGTCCCCTTATGGTGAAATCCTTCATGGAAAGACGCTTTGTGGAGTGAGAGAACCAATTCTTAATGGTTGAATAATGATATTAAGTACAGTGAATTTGTCAGTGAAACTATCCTATATGCATATTTATTGTCACACCATTTCCAGTGGTATGTGGAACGTCACATAACTCCTCATGGTTAGAGAGTTATGGCCATGTGAAGTTGGAGAACCCAGGTTTGCGTAGACCCAAGTTTGTTTGATGGATAACGGTATGTGTTTTGATATATTTGTAGGTAATAATATTTTATATGGATATTTCATGTCATTCCATTTCTAGTGGTATGTGTAACATCACATAAATCCTCATGGTTTGAGAGTTATGGCCTTACGAAGTTGGAGGACCCTCGTATGCTGGCTTGAAGCCCCAAAAGGTCATAGTAGTCAAAGTGGTTTAAGAGATTTTACAAGGTAAATAATAAATTTAAGTGATGAGTGTACTATAATTCAAAGTGAATACAAAATAAATTATTTAAATAATAAATATAATCAATAAATTAGAAGTGGGTTAACCCTAAAATAAGGAAAGTGGGCAAAGTGACCTAGAATATGTTTTTAAGGAAGCTACTTGGAGAGTATAAATAAGAGGCAAGACTCTCTCAATTGAATCACACTTGAGAATATTGAATACCTATAGGTTTCTGAGGTAACCAAATGATATATAAACCTAATTTCTAAGGAAAGTGAAGAAAATAAGGCCAGAATTCAAGGAAGGATAAATTCTTTTGATGATGCTTTCTAAGGTATGTTTTTTCAGGCCATCTCACCATTTTCACAATAAATTTTTTTCTATAATGATTAAGACTATGAAATTGCTATTCCATTGAGAAAAAATATCCAAGTATCTGTGCTAAAACATTCATCTTGTGGGTCATTGTATTTTAGGAGTTACACTCCGTGGAAAGTAGGGTTTGTGGCCAGTCCGGAAACTAGTCAAAAATAGGTGTTTCGGGTAAAAATGTCATAACTTATTCATAACATATACAAATTAATTGCAAAAAAATGTGTTAGTTATATTAAAGTCTCTAGTATGTTGTGTAATAGTTTCATATCAATTCAAAAAATATTCCATGCGGGGTATTCTCTACAAGGTCGCTCTCTAGAATAAGACAAAATTCAACAAGTTGTGCCATTTTTTCTATAACTCCTTTTCTGAGAGGTTCCAAGTGGTGACACCTGAAGGAATTTCATAAAACACACTGAATAACATTGTATATTAGTTTTAGATATTTATTCATTACATGTATAAAGTTATGATTATTTCAAGTTAGGGTTGTTGACTAATCCAAAACTAGTCTTGTGAGACTAAAGAAACGTTTGATGAAAATGCTAGTCTCTTGTTGTTAAATTTAAGGAAGGTTTGTAGGTATGTGATAATATAAACCATTTCTATTACAGAGTTACAAATAATATTTGGATTATGAAATTGATGAGGGCTTTTTGTTGAGGTATAAGTTGGGTACATGGTTGAGACAAGTAGTTGATGAGTTGGCACACACATGAGGTGTATAGTTGATGATGTTGGTACATATTAATGAGTAATAGTTGATGAGTACTTGACACATGATCAGTACATACTTGGTACATGGTTGGTTGCACTTTTTTATGGTATAGTTTGATTACAGATTGTTTGGTACAAGTTGGTGCATGGTTGATGCACTTGTTTATGGTACAAGTTGATTACAGGTTGAGGTATAGGTTGATGCATGGTTCAGGTTATTGGTACAGTTTGTTTGGTATAGGTTTACAGTGATATATCTCACAGTGATAGTGTGACAGTGGTTCCATCATTCTACTTCTACTTCAGGGTAGTTGGACAAGGCAAGGAAAGGTGGTTGTAGCCACCTTCCAGTTGTAGCTGAAGAACATAGGGGGTTGTAGCCTCCTTCTATTTTTAGCTAGAGATTTGGGGAGTTGGATATTCCCTTAGGTTGTAGCCTGAGAAAATAGGGGGTTGGAGCCTCCTTCCAGTTGGAGCTGGAAAATAAAGGAAGTTGGTGCTTCAAAATGAATGTAATTCTTCAAGACATATAAGATAAAGCATTACATGGTTTTCTCCCAATTTGGGTTTCCATGTAAAACACTGGTGTACTATGTATGTGTGTAATTGTTCATTTATTATTTCTCATTATTGAATAATAATTCTACATTGATATAACACTTGGATTATTTGGAGAAAATGGGTTATAATTACGCTATTACTGATTCATCCCCCCTCTCAGTAATCCAACATTTATTTCCCAAGTTCCAAAGCTTATAACATTTCATAGCATCTTTATACCCTATAAAGATACAATTTTCATCATTTATATCTATCTTACTCTTATTTTCATTCAGAACGTGAGAATATGAATCACATCCAAATACCCTAATATGCGTTAGAGAGGATTTCTTACTAGTCCATACCAAATGTGGAGTCTTTCCATCCAAAGTTGATGAATGTGATCGATTGATTGGGTAACATGCACTATCCATTGTCTCTCCCAAAAAGTCATGTCCTAAACTGGCACAATTGAGCATGCACCTTGCCTTTTCCATCAACATCATGTTCATTCCTTGTGCAACTCTGTTATGTTGATGTGTATATGGATTAGTATTTTGATTTACTATACCACATTTCTTACAGAATTCTTTGAATTCATTTATGCATAACTCTCCACCATTATCCATCCTTAGTGTTAGCATTTTAGCTTAGGAGGTGCTCGACATGTTTTTTCTTGTATGTGGATGTTATGTTATGTTGACACCACTAGGCACTTAACTTTGTAATGAGTTTTTATAAAGTTGTAAAATGGTTCTTTTATTAAAGTGACTTTTTAATAAAGTGTACCTTCTAATTTTAAAGTGACTTTATTTCATAAAGTGCACTTATGTGATAAAGTGAAATGTACTTTAATATTTTAAGTGATTTATTTTGGAGGGAATAAATCACGACCCTTGATCTTGTAAAGTCAAGATTAGATCTTGGCCTTTGGATTTATGGTTAGGGAAGGTGAAAAGACACTTTGGAGGAAAAATGTCATTTTTAATATTTATAAAAGAATGCATTGGGCAATGCACAAGACACATTGAGAGAAGGAGCTTGAGAGATTTTTGAGTAAGCTTGAGAGAGGAAAGAGGAAAAAAAGGAGGGAACGTTTTCCAACAAAGCTAGGGAACAAATCCGAAGGAGGGATTTCTATTTTGGTGTGTTTTTGCTAGTATGGGTCGTAATGTATGGATCTGTACAGGTCATACAACAACAAACTTGGTCACAGAAATCGAGGCATTTTGCTGCACATATTTCGAGGCATATTTTCTGAGTTTTCTGAAGGAGGTCGGCCGTATAGGAAGATGGTACAACATCCTATTCTCGACACATTTTATGAGGTCTAATTTGCGGCAAATCCATATAGTTGTACGGACTGTGGCAGGAATTTCAAGACAAATTTTGGTGGGACAAATTTTTTGTTGTAAGTGGTTTTTATCTTGGCTGTAAAAGTATTATTGTTGTTCTTATGTACTTTCATGAATCTGAATAATAGAATCTCTCTCTCTCATTGGATTTCCCCACATTGAGGTTTTCCCTGGCATTTGCCTAAATTTTTGAGTTATTCATGTGTGATTGAATGATGTTCATTTTGTTTATTTTCATTCCATAATTACTTAGAAATGTGTATTTCTTCTTATGGTAATCTTTGAATGTGATTTTTAGACATTTCAAAGTTCATGCAAGATAGTTATCTCTAGGTTGCTAAGTGTATGAAAAAATATTAGCTTGCTGATTTTTGTCATTAAAATTTACATGATATCACAACTTGGACTCTCAGTGACAGTGAATAATGAGATTTTTGGGCAAGTTTGAAGGGGGGGAATTTTTTATTGTTTTCCTTGAGTTATGATAGGGAATATGGCTACATGCATTAGATTTTAGGATCTGTTGGATGGAATTTCCAACTATTTGTAGTATAAGGTCCGGATGTCAGTTGTTCTCAAGGAGATTAAGATTTGGAATTATGTTAGTTCTTTTGTTGTGGTTCCCATAGAAGATCATGTTTCTCTGGATTTAGATGAGGTCAAGGAGGCCAAATCTTAGAGGATTATTCTAGATGGGGTGAAGGATCACTTTATCCCACACTTGGATAAGAAGAAGACAACCAAAGAGATGTTGGATGCACGTAAGAACTTATTTGAGACGAAGAATGAGAACCAAAACATGGCTTTGAAGGATAAGTTTCATGATACGAAGATGGGTAAGGAGAAGAGTGTTTCTTCTTATCTTACCTAGGTAGCTCAAGTGAAATATGAGATGGCTTATGTTGGAGAGGTTATATCGGATTCAGAGTTACTGAGGATAGCCTTGAAAGGATTTACCAAGGAATGGGAAGTGTTCATCAAGTGTGTGTGGGTCATGAGAATCTTTCAGATTGGAGCAGACTATGGGATGATTTCACTTAGGATGAGATTCGAGAAGGATCTCAGAGCAATGGACAAAATATAGATGGAGCCAATGATAATGTTACTCTTACTCCAAAGAGCAAGAAGAAACAAATTTTTGCTAGGGACCTGAGCAAAGTTAGATGTTATTGTTGTAACCAATTAGGAACCTTGCTTCTCATTATCCTGAGAGGAAGAAGAAGAAGAAATGAGAGGGACCTGAGAAAAATAATACAAAATCCATGGAGGACTTTTCTTCCAAGTATGACAGGGAATTTTCTTTGGTTACCCTAGTTTCCAGTGTTAGTAGTAGAGGATTTGGAGGTGATATCAAATGGATTGTTGATAGTGGAGCCTCTTTACACATGACGTGAATCTGGCAAGTATTCCTAATTATCCAAGAGATAGGTCTTGACCGGAAGGTGGTAAATCAAGGTGGTATGGCGTGAGTTGTACATGGATTTGGGAGGGTTAGATTCCAACTCGAGCATGGAGGATTCCTGGAGCTTGATGGAGTTCCCTTTATTCCAGGGTTGAGGGTTAACTTTCTCTCAGTCTCAGCCTTGGAGGATGTAGGATATTGTAAATTTTTCAAGAGGGAACATGTCTTTATATATAGGGAGGGAGCGGTCCCAGTTGAATTGTAGTTGATCGGTGATCGGGTGGACAGGTTGTATATGTTGCGAGTACAACCTTTAGTGTATGATTCATTGTCAGATGAGGAGCATGAAGAGGCTCCTGAGACTGCAATGGTCCCAAGGATTCAGTCTTTCATTTTGAGAGAAGAGAGTGAGTCTCTTATGAGAATCGACAAAAGTCTCAGTTGGTGTGGTCGAACCATTTCTCAGGATGGAGTGGATTCGCCAAGGAGCTCAGGATTCTAGGTAGTTGTCAAGAGAAGATATTCTAGTTTGCATTCTATGCAGGTGTTGAGGATGGCTCCAGGTTCATAGGGATCTCCTACTGATCATAGTGTGATGGGACCAGATGATGGAGATGGTAGTGAGTACATCCCTCACTAAGAGGGAGTGTTAGATTTTTACATGGGGAGGTACTTCGCATGTGTTGTCTTGTATGCAGATGTTACCTTATGTTGAAACTACTAGGAACTTAACATTGTAATGGGTTTTTATAAAGTTGTAAAGTGGTTCTTTTATTAAAGTTACTTTTTAATAAAGTGTAACTTATAATTTTAAGGTGACTTTATTTCATAAAGTGCCCTTATGTAATAAAATGAAATGTACTTTAATATTTTAAGTGAATTATTTTGGAGGGAATCAATCATGGACCTTGATCTTGTAAAGTAAAGATTAGATCTTTGACTTTGGATTTAGGGTGGGGGAAGGTTAAAAGACACTTTGGAGGGAAAATGTCATTTTCAGATTTATAAAAGAATGCATTGGGTAGTGTGCAAGACACATTGAGAGACGGAGCTTGAGAGATTTATGAGTAAGCTAGAGAGAGGAAAGAGGGAAACAAGGAGGTCATGTTTTCTAGGAGAGATAGGGCACAAATACCAAGGAAATATATATGTTTTGGTGTGGTGCTATGTTTTTTATGGTACGGGCCTTACTGTACGGATCCGTACAGGTCATAGAACTGCAAACTTGGGCATGGAAATTGAGGCATCTTGCTGCATATTTTTCGAGGTATAATTTTTTATTTTTTTGAAGGAGGTTAGTTGTACAGGAAGAGGGTACAACAACTTGTTCTGGGCCCATTTTACAAGGTGTAGTTTTCATCAAATCTGTATAATTGTACGGACGGTCGCACAGATTTCAAGATAGATTTTGGTGCGACAGATTTTGTGTTGTACGTGGTTTTTCTCTTGGATGGAAAAGTGTTATTGTTTTTGTTGTGTACTTTCCTGAAGCTAAATAATAGAATCTCTCTCTCTCATTGGGTTTCCCCACATCAGTGTTTTCCCTGGCATTTGCCTAAATTTCTAAGTTATTCATGGGTGATTGAATGTTGTTCATTGTGTTTATTTGTGTTCCATAATTACTTAGCAATGTGTATTTATTATTATGATAATTTTTGAATGTGAGTATTAGACATTTCAAAGTTCATGAAAGAGAGTTATCTCTAGGTTTTTAAGTCTATGACAAAATATTAGGGTGCTGATTTTTGTCATTAAAATTTACACTTAGCACCTAAATTCAATTCTCTGTTTGATTTTCCATAAGACATTTAAACTCTTTAAAGCTCTCAAAGAGTTCTGATTTCTTCGAGAGGAAATATATGCATGTATTTCTCTAGAAGTCATTTATATATGAGACATAGTACACATACATTCCTAGTGATGGAACTGACATGAGTCCAAACACATCGCTATGCACTGTTTGTAAAATTCCCTTTGACCACGATGCACGAGAGGGGAATCTTACCCGATTCTTCTTCCCATATACACAATGTTCATAGAAATAAAAATTGAGAGAGATATTAGTCACACTTCAACCATACCTTTACCGTGTCGTAGTTGAAATCCCTTCTCTTCGATATGCCCCAGTCTTTGATGCCACAATATAGTATTTTCTCCAGAGACTGTAGGAGTTTTTTCTTCTTTGATTCCAATATCAATAACAATGGAACTATTACACCCATCACTAATAGTGATTCCCTATATTTTATATAAATTTTGAAACCAAACTCACTTCAACAACACCTGTTTTCCTTGAACCATCCTACATGTTTAAATTTCTCAAACACTATTTCTACCCCTGCATCATTCATTTTTCTTACAAAAATAAAATTTATGTCCAATCCTAGGATGTGAATAACACTAAGGAGTGTTATATTACTTCCATCAATGAGATTCCACTTGATTTTCCTTGTCCTAAGATTTTGGTTATTAAGTCATGACCTAGCAAAACATTACCTCCACCATACATTTCATATTCATAGAACCACTCCCTATGGGAAGTCATATGAAAGGATGTCTCTCAGTAAACCAGCCATGCCTCATGATATACATCTATGGTTGAAGAATCAAAGTACACATCCCCTCCTTATTCTATGGAGGATTTTCCTTTTGTAGAAGGAGCATCTTCAGATCCCATCCTTGTCCCAATATTTTTGGATCTACATTGTTTCTTGTAGTTTCCTTCTTTTCTACATCTTCTGCATACCTTTACAAACTTTCTGGGAGATTTATATATACCCTTATATTTGGATCTCCCACTTGAGGACATAAATCTATTTCTTTCCAAGGAGCATCCTCTTTCCTTTTGCAAATAATGCATATGTGTTATGTCCTTCCATGTTCTTCTGCATCATCCCCTTCGAAAACAAGGATGAGACCACATCATCAAAACTTAATGTAGTTGTGTTACTACATATGGCCATAGCTGGAATATCCCATGAGTATTGTAAATATCCCAATAAACTGATACACTTATGTTCATTGGAAATATTAATATCAACAAAAAATAGTTGAATTACCACAATATTGAAGGTGTACAGATTTTGTGTCACCAATTCTTTGTTTTTCATCCTTAGGTTATACAAATTATTCTATAGGAACACTTTGTTTATGAGGGTGTTTGGCTGATACAAATCCCCTAACTTATCCCATAACTCCTTGGTTGTATCTTCCCCTCATACATTTAATTATATTGAATCTAAGAGACAGAATGAGATTTTGCTCTAAACCTTCTGATCCAACTTTTCCAATTATTTTGTTGACATTCCTACACTTGCAGTACCTGGATCCACAAGAATCCATTGATCTTTGTCCACCAAAAAATATTTCATCTTGAGCTTCTATAGCTCAAAACTTTTCCCATTAAATTTCATCATCTCTATTTTCAAACTGGTTTCAATTTCTTTTCACATGAAGAATAGATACTAAAGATCTCCCATTAAAACAAGTTTTACCACAAACCTTAGCCAAAACCCCTGGCCACATGAGCGTTCCTCTCAATCCAATAATTGATCTAATACCACATGTAGATTTTAACCTTGTCTAATTAATTAATACAAACATATTCTTAATAAAAATATAAAATATACAATGGCACACACACACACACACATTACACATATATTTTTACCTTGGAAACCCAAACCAGGAAAACCAACAACATGTTGAGCATTGCACTTATAATATTATATTCATCATGTCTTCATTGTTTACAATATAATACATATATAATATCCCACAGTATCAAAAACACCTAATTCATTGACCTATATTAGTCAACAATCTTAATCCCTTAACCGGAATTAGAAAATCATCGACAAAAACCAGGTGTGAAAAAACCAGTAAAAATAGACAAAAATTGAACAAATTTTGGGGGTGCTGCCCTAAAACCCTTGCATTCCTAAGTTTAGTTTTGCAAACAAAATAACACATATCAAGCAACCAATTTGTTTCCATAATACATAATACATATATCTACTCTCTTAAGATCTGTCTCAAAGATCACATAAGTGAGATGGATAACCTCATATTTGTACCAACATTTTTTTATCTAAATAAAAAATACTAGGATCATCTCAATTTGATAGTATATACATATTTGATTCCTTGATCTATGTTCTCAGTTTTTCTCAAGGATAACAATATTTGGAACTATGTCAATTATGTTGTTGTGGTTCCCGCAATAGATCTTATTGCTTTGGATTTAGATGAATTCAATGAGGCCAAAGCTCAGAGGATTATTTCGGATGGGGTGAAGGATCACCTTATCCCACACTTGGATAAGAATAATACATCCAAAGTGATGTGGGATGCACTTAATAACTTATTTGAGGTGAAGAATGAGAACCAAAAGATGTCCTTGAAGGCTAAGTTAGATGATACCAAGATGGGTAAGGAGGAGAGTGTTTATTCTTATCTTACCTAGAGTAGCTCAAGTAGAAGATAATATTGTTGTTGTTGGAGAGGTCGTATTGGATTCATAGTTGGTGAGGATAGCCATGAAAGGATTCACCAAGCAATAGGAAGTCTTCGTGAAGAGTGTGGTGGGTCGTGAGAATATTCTAGATTGGAGTAGATTATGGGATGATTTCACTCAGGAGGAGATCTAGGAAGGATCTCAGAGAAGTGGACAAAAGACAGATGGAGATGAAGAGAATGTTACTCTTACAGCAAAGAGAAATGTAACATACCCAGCCACCCACAGGCCGGGTGCACAACCTGCAAGCCCACCCTCAAACTTATTTCTCTTACAGATACCTTCTTTAGTCATTAAGGATGAATAAGATAACAAATTTAACAATATGCACAACAATATCTAGAAAGCATGCATAATCTAAAGATTACGTTAAACGATAATTAAATATACACAACAGAAATACATTCATACACATGTAGATGATAATTGAGTTACATAGCAGAAATACATTCATACATAGGTAGGGATATCATGACATAGAGCACTTATCTATATGAAATATGACACTAATTGGCTGCAGACCAAGGACGTTCCACCGAACCATAGACATCGCTTCTCCAATATCTCAACAACAATGTCACCCCCAAGCCAGGGCTATGAATCCACAAGGATGGTTCCATAGTGTACTTGGGTTCCCAAACCATTCATCTCTCAAGCTCTCATAGGTTTCCCAACACCCACAACAATCCAAGTACCCAACTCTCTTCTACCCAGCCGGTGCCACCTGAGAGAATGGAGCTCCACCCTTCTCTACCATGCAGTCCCTCAGGTAGTCCTTCTCCTTCCTACCAGGGCTTCCAGCACATCTGGTCCAGAATCTCAATGCCGGAACTCTCAGGACTCACAATTATGGGCAAAACAGGGAACATGCCAATGCATTTCAGACATGCAGGCCCCAGGTCATGGTTGGATCACACCAGCGACCACTACATCCAACTATCCCGTGGCTAATTCTTCAGCAGCTCTATTTCCTTTTACTTTTCTAACCAAGACACAGGTGAGGATGGGTCAATGAATGGGTCAGGGAGTGCATGGGAGTGCATGCAGGGGAGTGTGTTAGGGAAGAATGAGTGAGTGAACGGGAAATTGGCGACCAAGTCATCATTCCAACCTTCCCATCAGACCAGAGGCGGGTTTAAGTAACCTCATTGGGAAAACAAGAACCTCCTAGCCTTAGCGAAGAAGTTCACAAAAAGGGTAATAAGAAAATAGGAATAACACTTAGTCCCTCAAGCCCCCTCTCTTATAGAATAATAGCCCCCTATAACTCTAGTCCTTGTCTGTCTAGCATCAAGTGATGTGTTTATTATTATTAATGATCAAAACATTACATTTATTTGGCATATTGGCCCTTTAATAATTGTTTGGGAACTATGGCCTCTCAACATTGTAACAATACATTATTTAAAATGGGGGTTCAAAACCTGGGGTGTTAGATCCCCTCCCCCTTATTTTGGAACTGTCCTTAGTGCATATACAAAACATAGATCAAAATCTCAAATTTATTCAAAACGTTGTAGGTACTTTGCCCGCATGGCATCTTCATGCTCCCAAGTAGCTTCTTCAGGACCGTACCAGGTCTACTGAACTTTTACCAGTTCTATAACTTGATTTTGGAGCATTTTGAATTTTCTGTCCAATACCCACATTGGTTGAACTTAAAAGTCTCCCTTCGTCTCTACCTGAATCAGATGCCAATTAATAACATGGTTAGAATCATGTACATATTTCTTTAGTAAAGATACATGAAATAAATTGTGCACATTCATGGAAGAAGACAATGCAAGAATGTATGCAACTAGCCCTATTCTATCCAATATTTCAAATGGACCATGGAATCTAGCTGCCAATTTTGTACAACTACCAAATTTCAAAGATATTTTCTTGGGCTTCACTTTCAAAAGTACATGCTCCCCTACTTTAAATTCTCTAACTTTCATGTTCTTTTCTGCATAAACTTTTTCTCTATCCTAAGATGCCTTTAAATTCTGCTTAATCTTGACCACCTGGTCTTCCATGTCCTTGAGCAACTCCAGCCCAAGTGCCACCCTATCCACCCTATCATGATAAGTTTTTTGTATAACGTAAAAATAGATAAGTGGTAATATTTGGACTTTTAAATACCAATACGTAGTTACAAACCCAAAAAGGTACAAATGGCATGGAATATGAAAGGATAATTAAGCTCTTTAGAAAACCAAGGCATAGGTTTCTATCTCAGTTGTTAAGCCCTAATATTGG